>JAQFZA010000993.1:0-11494 GCA_034695115.1 Desoria olivacea
CTCAACTGGGTGTTCATACTGTCTCTTGGTCTCATTGTCAGGTTGTAAGTTGTAATTAAGATCTCAAATCTTATAATGTTTCGAACATTTTTATTAACTTCAGTCTGCTGACATAATTTATAAATTTTGAATTAATATTTCTTCCTCAACAGGCTTCCGAATTGAACCTGTGAGTCGATCGGACGAAAGTTGTACACTGACAGATCAGCCTTTCGTAAAACGAAAATTGTGTGGCAATGTATTAAAAAGGGTAAGAAATTTGGCTTAAAGACTCAATAATGACTAAGGACTTCAACAAAAACAATGAATTTCCTCAAAACCTGCAAGATTTACAGATAAAGTATGCAAAGTCCCTGTCCGTGTGTCCCACACTATAAGGACAAGAAATCCGCTGACCAGTTTCTTCTATCTCGACGACCTTAATTCCTAAGCCACACTTCCCACCAAGGCTTCAGGATCGTTCGTCGTTAGGAGGGAGAAGAAATAAATGAAATTTTGGTTTGTCAACTACAATTACTAGAGTTGCCAGCATGTGTACAAAAATTGGGACAATCCTTTAAACCACATACTAAGCTTATAAGTACCCAGGTGTATTCCGTGTATTGCCAACTTTTGAACATCAACTCAATTCCCTTGTAAAAAAAAATTTGCTAAATAAAACGAATGAATCCCCTTGCTTGAACCTTTGATGTTATTTAAAAAAGATGAGTTTTTATTCTATTCAATGCGATTAACTAGGCAGTCGCTAAACATAAATGACTAGGCATAGGTATTTTAGGCATAAATGTCTCATAGTGTGATTTAGTATTTACAATTATATTCCAAATAAGTAAGCTATAAAGTAATTAATAATGCATATTATTGTGCTTAATTTCTAATAATATTTATCAACGTAATGTTGAAAATACATGCTACTGTTTTCAATAATTGTAAGTAGAATTACTTCAAACTCCAAGGTCATCAAATTCATTTCGTATTTTCATGAAGCTTGTCACAGTTTAACATTACCAAATGTAAAATAGTGTAAGTCCAAAAAATGTTTATATTTTAAATCTTTCTTGACAAACCTTTTGTAATAAGGCGGAATTTACACTTCCTGAGAAACTCTTCTAATTTTATTTTGAACTTCGCAAGACTTTGAATTATGGTGCTTGAGGGATGATTTCTTGACAAAAGAAGACGAACAGAATTGGCAAGAGTACGGGCGCTCATTCAAATGACGTTGTAAATGCCAATGTAAATTTTGAGCTAAGTTGAAGCACTTTGCACAAAAAATGCATTTAAATGGTTTCTCATTTGTAAAAATAAACATATGCCGATTCAATCCGGGGGTAGTTACAAACGATTTGTTGCAAAAATAGCATCGAAAAGTCTTCTCCTTGGTATGAATAAAGGAAATCATTAAATATGTAATTTTGATTTGAAAATCATTTGCATATAACATACCACGCTGTTCTTATTTTAGCACCTTTTGGGGTATCATGGAACTCGTACAGTCGGTCAGGAGATAATCCATCGTAAAGATAAAACGTGTTTTTGAAGTTAAAGACCGCTGTGAATCGTTGGTTTTGAAACAATTTGAAGGCAAACAATAAATACTTTGTGCCGAGTATATTTTGGAGGCCCAAGTCCTTCAATACGGTGACGCTTTCCCCCGATTCATCTAATGCGAAGGGTACTGCAACAAATGGAGGTGGTCCACTTTCGGTCCACTGATAGGAAATCTTGCAGGGTATGTGACATCCTCCAACACATTCTGGTCCAACTTGCACTTCATTGAAGGTATTAAAATCTTTCGGGCTTCCAAATTTGAAGTCAGCAAATGGGTATACTGATCATGCCTTTAATCTTGTTATTCGCTCCACAGATTGTGGGTTTTTGTCGATTTTTTAAATCTGTAAGCAAAAATAAACGTCAATGATTACGTAAGCCAAATGAAATTAACAGGTTGTTAGAGAAATAAAAGCATACGCTGTTCCAGCTTTCAGATACGGCATTGGTATCTGTCGTAATTGCAATATCATTTAGATATAATAGGCTGTGGTTGAGTAAGGGGATTATAGGAAAGACGTGAAGAATTAGGTTAACTAAGAATTCTTGATTGTAATACGGATTTCTTTTGGATTGACTTTCGAAGACGTCGTCATTATCTGACACCGAGCTGGTGGCACAATGTTAAGGCGAGATTTCCGAAGCGGCTTCTCGAGTAAAATGGCTGATCTTCATTGACGTCCATGTCCACAATAGCCCACGGATAACCTATGATTTTTAGATAATGCCAATAGATGGTATTAAATTATGTTGATTTACCTTGTGGTGTAATTTTATTATCAGAGGGTCTTGTATTTCTTTCCTACCAAAAGAATAATGTCTTTCATTCGGCGATGGATACCCCACCTGTCTTTTTCAAACAAGGTGTATTTTTTTCACAACTGTATTAGGCGGCGTGTTCGTTCCTCGAAGCTTTCAGAGATTCTATCCGTCAAGTATTTGGTAACATGGGCTCTAAAATGGAAACAGCGTTATTGGGTTATGAATAATAGAAAATAATCATCTATATTTTAGTATCAACCTGCAAACAGGATGCACCATTGAAATTTGTTTCCTATTGATTAAACAGTTCCAAACTTCATCTAAATACTGGACAACGGTGGCGAGACCTAAACTTTTTTGAAATGCCGCAATTAAAGCCTTTGAATTGTCAGTTTGAACATGTCTGACTCCACATCATTTCAAAAGTACGAATATTGATAACTTACGCTTGAAAAAAATGTTCCAAAGCGGCTCCAATTGTGTGGCTGTCATGTTTATTTGTTATAAATTCCAAAATAGGAACCATAGGCGTATCTTTATCGTCCAGTATGGTTATACACATAGCATAATAATACAGGCGTTTTTGGTCAATGTATTGAGGTAGTTTTTTGACAATAGTTCCTTAATCACAAATAATAAATAATAAAAATATTATTTTATACTAATAAACAAAATATGTATTGGATGCAAATAAATGTTATTACCTGTTGCGTCCAAATGCTTATAGCTGAAATAAGATGCGTCGGAAAAAATCCTAATGATATAAAATATGTTAAGTAAGACATTATTTTTAACCATTCATATTTGAAAGGTATACCCACTATCTCCAATTGGGTATCAAAAATACCAGCAATTCCAATAAATCGTTTCGTAATTTCCTCAGATACTGCCTGTTGTTAAACAAAAGTTGTTTACTATCGTATAAATTAGTTGTATTCATATGTCGTATTCTTACATCTTGTTCAGTCATCAACCTTTCTATTTCATCTGGTGGGCTTAACTCCAAGTTTTCGTCATTTTGAAGAAAATAACAATGAAGTTAAAAAAGTTTAGAAGTTGGAAACTGCCGATCATTCTCATCCAAGTTGAAGTAAAACTTATTTACACCGTACGTTATCAGATTCAGTCCGGTTTGTGATGATTTACAATTGTGTTTCGTTGTGGTTTAAAATAAGCTGGATGTTCACCAGTGTTGTTTATCTCGTAGTGCCCTGCCTTTAGTTTGAAGATTAACTAAATTGTAGTTGCAGTTGGGTTTTCGATTTTCTACGACATCCTTCGTTTGACAGGAGTAGATGTTGACACTATTTAAAAAAAATACGTTGTATTGATTAAAATTAAAACTTCTGTGTATTAAGAACTCTTACGGTTGTTGAAGTATCAAAATTAGAAGAATAAACTTCATTGCCGTTTATTGTAAGTTTTCAGTAAAAATACTTTATTTATTATAGAAACTTGACGACCTTATTCAACCTTCACCTAAAATACTACGTATTTCATTCCAGCCTTCACAAGTAGACTCATTACTTTGATCAATATAAGGAGCCAACCTTCATCTAACCCGGACGGGTTAAAGGTTTTGATAGTTGGGGAATTGCAGTTAGTGTAGAGCAATGCATTATTCACATTCTACATCCTAGTTTCGAATACTTCCAATTATACATTTTTCTGTCTTCAACTGCTTCCATATTATGCCTTTCATTAATTTCAAGGCTAAAAGTATAATATCTAATTTCTTTAAGTATCATGTTATGTGTGACAGATATTCGTTTTTCATTTTTAATGTTTAGATGCACAAAAACCTGTTTCAAGCCCTCTAGTCCACTTCTTGAGTACAATGCAAATGATAAACTCAACTTGTATCTAAAGTAAGTAATGTATGGGAGGCATTACGGGTGTGTACGTAGGTTATGTGTATGTACTATTTGCTGTCCATTGCTTCGGTATCCCTCGGTATGAAAATCTCATCCAGTACTACCATTGGTTAATGTCAAGTTACAACAAAATCATTATATAATGCAATGAAAGCACTCTTCTTGAATTGTATTTTATTTTTATAAAAACAATGGAATTCATTAAAAGGGTAATGAGAAAACTTTAATTCATGTTGACCTACACAAAACCTAAAGATGTCATTTCAATGTCTTCTGGATTGGAAGCCAGGCAACCTTGTCCTGATTTTCTGCCATCTGAAAAACATAAAGTCTCATCATCCAAACAATCCATATTTATTATTTATAATCACCAATAACCTTCATTATTGCAGCCTTTCATGAAAAATACATCTTTGGTTGTAAATAAATTTAACTCACTTTCCCTCATTACCGCCCATATTCCAGTGTCATTCCAATGGCCATCCAAATTGTGGCCGGTCCATGGAACTCATGATAATGTTCTTCTTGTTTTGCTACCTTACCAGTTGGCTTATCATTAGAGGAATTGCAGGTAGTTTGCAGCTCATAAGTATTCAGGATGCAGTCATGAATTTGAGCATCCAGAAGGGTTTTAAATTCCTGGAGTTGGAGATTGCAAGATTTCAACTTATTTTTCTCCTCATTCAGTCGAAAGGCTGCATGGTTTACAGCTGGAATGTAGCTTTATGCGCCATGGTCATGTTATCATGGGCAAGCCTGAGCTGGTTAGCGTACGAAGCAATCTGGGCTGATTGGATCTTTTCTGTATATGGATTCAAGTCGACAAGTTTGAATAGTTTGTCTTAAGACGAAAACTTCATTAGTGAGCCTCAAATTCGTGGAGTCGAACATCTCTTGGGCCTTGGTCATGTTATCATGGGCGAGTCTGAGCTGGTTAGCGTACGAAGCAATCTGGGCTGTATGGCTCTTTTCTGTAGAGCTGGATTCAAGTCGACAAGTTTGAATAGTTTTTGTTAAGACGAAAACTTCATTAGTGAGCCTAAAGTTCGTTGAGTTTAATCCAACTGCTTTCAATTCACATTTTTGAAGCAAATCTGGGTGGTGGCTAACCGATTGGCTGGACGACTCTGTGAATACAAAACATCGCAACGTGAATAGTTGGTCCTGTGAAATTAAATAAAGAACATAAAACCTACTTTGAACGTATTGTTATTTTTTTACCTGCCCTGGCTGTATCGTCTGGAATTTGATAAGTTTCCGGCTTTGCTGATGTCACTGTCGTACGCTCAGTTCCAAATGTGGATCCTGAAAGCTGACGTAATTCCGGTGTCCCTGTTGTACGAGATGTCCATGCCTCAGGTGTGGTTAAAACTGCAAACAAATAATTAAATGAAACGAAGAATTTCAATGATTTTTACAAAATAAATACAAATTTTGTTACTTAATTATGGTAATACATTAACTTATAATACTTTCTACAACAAATATAAATATGACAGTACATTAACATCTTTTTTACCTGGACAATTCTAGATGGATTCATAAACTAACTCGTCACAATCGTAATCCAAATCCACCTTCTGAAGGCACCTGTTTTGTTGTTGATTTATACACCAAATTGCTTCGCTTACCACGCACGAACTGCAGGAACTTTCACCTTCCACAGCAGACACTATAAGCAAAACTTCAATGAGTATCAAAAACCTCATTTTGGTCTCCACAACTACTACCGTTTTTCGTTAATTTAAAACTAACTGATTTCACTCTTGATTTCAAAATCAGAATTATTAGGAGATTAGCTTGTAAATACATTTTAAGCCTAAACTAATTTGATAATGTAAACAATTCTCTGAACAAAAATCATCTTCCCGACTTCTTCTTATACTTGGGTATTCAACAAAGCTCATTTCTTATTATTTTGTTGACATTTATGTCACGATTTCTATCACGCCATACGAAGGGACACAACTAATGCTACAGTTGGCGTAACTACAATAACAATTTACAGATACTTTATGAACAAAATATTACTCCGACTATTGTTCAGATATGCTATAATTTGGATAACCTTTAAATGTCTTACAACGACAAATACTTTATAATGTAACACCACTATTTGAAGCACGTGGTCAAAACTGTAATTTGATAACTGTGAGATGAAGGATCTTCAGTTATTCTCACTTACGTCATCTTAAAGTTTACTCGATTGCTGAGACATGAAATGAAGTGTGTAGAGATAAACAAAGCTATTATCAGTTGTTGAGAAGTAGTATTGAGAATGTTGGATTGCCTTGATAATACTTTTATGGCAATACATGTACTGCAAATTTGGTTATATGTAGTGTGTGATGTAATATAGTACATCTTATTTTCCCTACTTTGAACACCATATATTCTCCCTTTAGTATGGTTAAAAAAACCTACTAAGAAAACTGTTGCGGTAATGAGATGTTGGTTTAATGCATTAGAGGGCGTTGAACCTCTCCATCACAACCAAATTCCTCACCAACTCCTCAAAATGTATGGGTACTTAGTGCTAAATCGTAGCAGGCAGAAGTTGAGAATTTTCACTTTTAATTGACATTTTTAAACGATCTCCACATTTATACCCCATCATGTAAAATGTCCAAATTTTATTTACATACGTTCCTTACAAGAGGTGTCATGTACTAATTTCCTTATTTCCGCAAGACTAGAGACTTAAAGTATGTGAAGTCCCTTTCCTAATATCACACAGTATTGGTACAAGAAATCCTTCGACCAATGTATTGTGCTATAGCTACGTTAATTCCTATACTTCCCGGACAAAGTTTTCAGGGTCGCCTTGGGTGGGAGAAACAGGAGAGATTTCCTTCAATTTCTAGAATACTCAGTATGCCCAAAAAGTTGGGACAATCCCTTCCAACCCTATAAAGTTCATAAATACCCAAGTGTTCTGTCAACTTCTGAATGTCAACTTAATTCTTTATTACCCTTATTAACAAAAAAAATGACCTGAAAAGTTGGAGATGATCCACTTACAAAACAAATGAATCCTCCTTATTAGCTGTGGATGTTATTTAAAAATTCAATATTTTAATGAAAGATGGGATTTAATTAGATGTTAGTAGATTACTGTATACAATATTCTAAATGTAAACTGTAGTCTAATACTAATAGTAATTAATTTTGAGTAACATTATGAGAAATTAATTTGAAATTGGTTTTGAAAAATATTTCGATAAACTTATTGTCTGTCAATGCCATTTAAAAATTAATAGTCCGACAAGTAAATGCGAGAAATGTATTAATACATTGCACTCCTGTTTTGAGCAAATATACAACTGAGAAAATTACCACTTGATGGAAAATGTAATTATCTGACACTAATTCAAACCCCCAGCAGTAGCTTACAATATAATGTGTTCCTTGAGCAAAACAATTTTAATAAATAACATAAATCCTATGTAATGTCTTTTAAAAAGTCGATCACAATAATTATCTAAATTTTGAATATCCTAGTCACCTCTTCTCATTTTTCTTTGAATTTCGCAAGATATTGAATTATGGAGTTTTAAGGCTCCATTCTTGACAAATGAAGAGGAGCAGAATTCACAAGAGTACGGACGCTCGTTCAAATGCCATTGTAAATGCGAATGTAAACCACGAGTTATGGTGAAACACTTTCCACAAAAATAACATTTTTCAGGTTTTTCTTTTGTATGGACGAACATATGTCTTTTCAAGCCTTCATAAAATGTAAATGATTTCTTGCAGAAATAGCATTTGGCAGATTTTTCCTTGGTGTGAATTGCAGAAATATGACACTTCAAATGCTGCTTTGTACCGAAGTTCTTGTAGCACAATCCACATTTGTGCAGTTTCGTATGTGATTTCATGTGCTGCCTCAGTTCGTTTCCTGTCTGGTAACGGGCTTTGCAAATTGGACAAGAAAACAAATTTTCCTTGACCTTGTCACTATGGAACGTGTCCATATGGTACTGGAGGCCAGTTGAACCTTTGTACACTTTGGGACACAAACGACAAGAATACCTGAGATCTGCCGAGTGACATTGTCGTATGTGTTGCTGCAGACCACCGTTGGTGACGAAGCTGACCGTGATACAAGTTGGACACTTGAACGGCTTTTCCCCAAGGTGTAATTTTAAGTGTGATAACATCAAAGATTTACGGCTTAAAATCTTCTCACAAAGTGGACAGGTCAGGGCTGTTTTGTCGGCAGAATGTGCGTTGTTGAAATGATGATACAAATTTGCTTGTCTTTTAAAGGATTTGTCACAAATGTTGCAGACGAATGGCCTTTCATCAGAATGAACGATTTGATGTGTTCTGAGTTGCGTTTGAGTGTAGAAGCTCTTGCGACATTTCTTACATTGGAAGGTCCGCTCCCTCGGTCCAGAATGATATATTTGTAGATGCTGTTTCAAACTGACTTTCCATCTGAAGGATGACAGACAGGTTTGACATTTGAAGGGCCTCTCTGTAGAATGGCATACTTTGTGAGTCTTTAGATTTTCTAGTTTTGAGAATAATTTGGCACAGATTTCACATTTGAAAGGCTTCTCTCCCGTATGGATTCGAATGTGATTTTCAATTTCGTGTTGGAACTGATATGCTTTTGAACAGAAAATACATTGCAATTTCTTTACAACTGCCCTGGCAGTTTGACCAAATGTTGAGTCTGACTGTTTCATCATGTTGAGACGCTTTCTGGCATAAAGGATAACTTTGGATGTTCTTTTTTTTTAGGTGAGACTTGTGTAAATGACAGCTGATAACAGTTAGTCTGGACTTTTAACGTCCAAAGTTAAATTGGGTTTGCAATTGTTTCTGTAAGAACTTGAATATGTCACTTTTGACATTTTTTTCACTTGTATCAATGATTTTGAAGTTAATATTGGTGCTGATAAGATTTTGAAAGTAAGTGAAATTGCAATTTCTTTATAAATTTTCATGGAGTTTGACACAATTTTAGCTCCAAATGTTTCATTTTGTTGAGTTGGGTGTCACAGTAGAAATAAAAAGTGCAGCTGTGCAGACGTAGAGTAACTTGCGGTTGAGGTTTATTTAAATGATAAATAAGAACTGTTAAGCTATTTAACTGAATAAGAAGTTATCAGTTGGGATTCGAATAGTTTTTCTGCATGGCTTCACTGCAAATTTTAATTAAACATATTATTGAATTTCTTATAACTGAATGAATTTTAGTATTACGGATGAAATTTAAGTCGGGTTAGTACTTTGTTAGTTGGCCTGTTGATGAATGTATTTGAATAAATTTCCTGTGTAAGTGGTATCGCATTCCAACCTTTGAGTCGACTGGAAGACAATTGTGTGCTGACTACTCAGGGATATTACCAACGTATTTAGGAAGGTGAGGCGGTTTTTGTTCATGAAAAAGTCTAAATTGGAATTAAATAATCTAAACGAACAAGAAGACAGTCAATAACCTAAATTCTTAAACAAAGCTTAAGACACCACACATTTAATGTTAAGGAAGAAAAACGGAGATTATGGTTATCCTACGGTAGGGAATAGAATTCACGAAAGGTTACAATAATTGGGATAATCCCTCATCCTATTTGGAGATTATAAATACTCAGCTGCTGCATTGCCAGCCTGTAATGTCAACTCCACTACATTACAGACAACCAGTGTTGGACCTGAAAAGTTGGAGATGATAAACTTTCTTAGAAGAACCAACGAACCTTTTTTGACCTCTTTAAGTTATTTTAAAGTTCAATTTTTTGGTGCCGGATTATGAGACTTTTTAGAGGGTAGTAAATTTACCAATATTCTAAACGCAGAATACTCAAGAATCTATGAGATCGAGAATAAACCGTGATATCACACACGTTGTATATTTGTTTGTCGAGGTGGAAAACAATGACTGAGAAACTAAAATCACCGGATGACCAGGGGGGTCAAAATATCGACCTTTCCCTAAAGCAAGTTCAAATCATAGGTGGCAATCTCTGTAAGAACTTTTCATTTTTGAATATGTCAATATTGTCAATACATACTACTACAATATATTTAACTTCGGATCCCTCACAATTACCCGATAGCACAACTCAGTATTTGGATAAAATAAAACTGTTGACTTCAATTTTCGTTTCCAAATCGGCTCCACTTACCAAGTCATGTCCCCTACAGTTTTCTAAAGGTCATTTGGCTCTTGACTCCTTTTTATCACTTGTGTAACGGTAGGACGTATACGGGGCAACCAAGCCTCAGGATATTAGAATCAAGATGAACTGTCTGTTTTGGCAAATCTTTGAAGCAAGGACTGTCATTCCATAAACAACAATCAGATGCAGTAAAAGGGGTAAAAATTCTAATCTTAAGTGTTTGTTGCTTCGTCAATGCCTTGGATAATTTTCAACAGGGCCAGAGGGAGGTGTACGGTCACTCGTTAAGAATCAGAGACCCTCATCAGTTCTTCCGTTTGTAATTGGAATCAGAGGGTTTCGTAAAGACTTTCTGTTTACTAAGAACCGAAATTTCATTTCGTATGGTGATGGTACAGGATGCTACTTTGACTTCGAAACATCCTGGGACCCCAATCACAAGTTAATCTGATCTCAGCAGAATGCCATCGTGGTATGTGTGGTTTCGGACAACTGTTTGTGTCGACAAGCAGCAGTTGACTCAAATAACTAAATAAAGTATTCACGATTTTTTAAGATTTTTTATAAATTGAACTATTTAGAGCATGGCTCCAGAAATTCCAGTTTTTGAGGGAACTTTCCAAAAGTTGTAACTTAAAGTTTTGTCAAAACTTCTCCAATAGTACTTTTATTTTCAATTATTGATGGACTTTAGACGTGACATGTTCCTCTGAAAATACCCTTTACAATACAGATAACATCTTTTCCATATTACATTATAAAATTCAAATTACGCTAAGTTTCACTTGCTTCCATAAAATGTTTGTTTAATCCCAGAGCCAATTATTATAAAAGCCCAAACCTATTTATTAAGTACATACAACCAACCAAATACATCAATCCATCTACCCATAGCTCCATAATAAAGTATTTATTTTAAAAAAGCCGAAAGAAATATGCTCCCGTAGGGTCGTAGGAGATATCGTAACAACATATAAAAAACTGTATTACATACACTATAAACATATAAAACTAATATTTAATACTACAGACACTATAAACGTACGACTATAAATACATTTTATTATTCTACTATCTAGAAACTTTTACCTACCACCCCTGCGCCACCATCCTTTCCTTCCCCGTTGTTTGTCATCATTTATACTAGCGATTAAGAGTAAAATACCAATAATGATA
>JAQFZA010000994.1:0-11492 GCA_034695115.1 Desoria olivacea
TTTTTTTCTTCTAAAATTTCAAACTTTAAACTGCTAGATTGGGGAAGCCCATTCATGGGCTTGGGGCTGCCTAGTTAGTGATAAGTACTCATTACAATGCTTTCTCCTTATGACCCCCACTGCTTCACTACCACCTACTTATGACCATGCATGAGAGTGGTCCATGTTTGTAGGATACTGGGCAGTGGGGGTGGCTGTATACCCAAATTTGATTAGACATTGGACTTCACATTCTAGGTTTTGTGGGAGGATGTCGATGACGACGGGTCGGGTGGGACTACCTTTGCGTTACGGGGAGTCGTGGGCCTTTGTTTGAAGGTGAAGGTTGGCCGAGATGTATCCTACCTACCCCGTTGGGGTCGTCGGGATTGGACGTCTTTGAAAATGCAGACAAGTATATATGTATTGCCATCGCTGGTGATGCAATTCTTAGCTGAAACGCTCCAAAATATGTAGTAATAGAAGCGTTTAGACAATAGTATGGGGTGTCAGTGTTAACTGCAGGATTCTACTATGAAAACTTAATAAAAGAGTCCTTCACATTTTTTGAAACATATTATATTTTTATGAATAATTTAGAACCTTTGGAACAGTAGCTGCATCAAGCTGTACTATCTGTGGATAGTGGTTGCTTAATAATTCGGCACACGGAAAACATTTAGCGCTGAGTTAGTAGTTTAGAATAAAATAACATCTAATTTACTAATTTCCAATCTAGGACAGTTGATAGTCTGAAAAGCAGGAGTTTGTCAGGTTAGAGTTTCTGCATTCTTTGAATTATCACAGTAACAGTAGCACCGGTTGGGGCTGCTTAGGCTGGTTGAAGTGATTAAGTACTGACTGAGTAGTGGATTTATAAATATCATACTTGACAATTTGATCAAAGATTGGATTGGATAAACTAATTTGGAAATCCTAACCAACTCTTAAAAGTTTAAAATAGTAGAACTGAACGTTCAAATTTCTGTATTGACTGTCGGACTTCGATGGGATGGGAAATATATAGAAATATTATGCATTTTTGAGAAGTTCTATACACAAATACTTTAGTAAGTACGTAAATTAACTTTAAAACTACTCCGTCTTCTTGACTTTGGTGGATGAGGACTGCCGAAGGAGAGCAGGAATATCGGAGTACAATATCGTCCCCGCGAAGACACACAGGGTCCCAATCCAATGAGCGACGGTGAAGGAATTTCCGAAGTAGAAAATTGAAATAATTAAACTAATAAATTTTCGTAGAGTGACCACAAGCGTTACTGTTAACGATGTACATTCAGTCGTCAGCACAAACACAGAGTTGATACACATACATCTGTAAACAAAAAAATAGAATCAAACTTTATCCCAACTCTAAAAATAACTACATTCATCGTATCATTTCGAATACTTACTGTGTAAGGACATTCCCGGCCAGGTACAACCAAACACAAGGGACAGCGATGCCCAAAACGTCGATGGGGGCTGATCTGTTAGCCATTCCAACATGAGTTGCTAGATCAGTGATGAGCAATGCAAAGCCCGGCAGGGGCAGAAAATGCTAAGCAGATCAAGAAGATTCGAGATTAATTTCCGCTTACGTTTTTTTTATAAAATCTAATTGTGCTCTGTCAAAGAGTGCTTACAGTGAAGAAAAGGGCTTCCCGTGGGTGCTTTCCGTATTTAGCGTACAACACTTCTTGAAACAGGCCCATTCGGGCTGACATGAAGAGAGCAAAGGTCAGAATAGTAATTCCTGAGGGACAAATGGTTCATTTTAACAAATCTGCACAAAAAGTAGCAATGAAATGACGAAAAATATTAATTAAACTTGCCTACGACCCACCAGAAGTACTCTGAAAATGCTCCATCCACAGCAGGAGCGGATTTTTCCTAAAATCCACAAGTTTGCAAGTAATTTAATTTGGTATCTTCGATGTTAACTTGAACATGGATTTTGTCGAATGATTAAAAATACGACAAATATGTATTTACTTACACCCATGTCTCTGCTGGATGCAATAGTACAAATAGCAATCCCTAGTGAAATCATGGTCACGGACAAATACTTCGTAAAGGTGTATCTCTTTCCCATGATTATCATTCCCAAAACCATATTGGCCATCAGAGATCCCTGTAAAAAATATGAAAGCATCACGAATCTGTCTCATTTAACATGCATAATATATATACACCAATGTCACAGTAATTGAACCTACAGCCCTGAATATCAGATGCAAAGTCATGGAAATATTGAAGGCGAAGGCCATATTGTTGGCCGTGCTGACGATGAAGAAGAACACAACTAGGGTTAAATATTCCCTACAAATAAAATCAAACAAAAATCCCGTTTCATCACTATCATCCATGAACATCTGAGACCTGACAACGTAAGCACTCACCTCATAGGAACATTAATCTTCTTCGTCCCGCATCTTAAAGTTGTTATGAATCCTTCGATGGAGATGATGACAAACTGAGAGAAGTTAACCAAGTTCCCAATCCCAGGGTCATCCCTATTCAACCGAGTGATCAATTATGAATCTTAAACACGATATTATGTTGCAATTTGGCTAATCTCAGATGAGGAAGACTTACTTGACCAGTAACTCTAGAAAGATGACATTTGTACAGCAACCAAGCATGACCCCAAAAACAGCCAACGCCGACTTCATCTTCGATTCAAGTTCGGAATCTACTGGCCGATGACTTGATGTTTGACCTCCTCACCTCAGCCGTCCTCTGGATGACGTATTACCGATTCCTTTCGGTAACTTAGTTCAGTGGGCTATATGAGTGGACAAGAGAGCTCTCTTCCACCACCGGTTTTCAATTTTGAATTATGGTCCTTCAACTATGAACTGGAAATTTAAAAAAACAGTTTCAATTACAAAATGAATTACACAAATTATGGACGGACAAGAACTGTCAGTGTATTCTCTACTTGACCTGTGACAAACAGATTTTAACCTCAACTTGATCTGTCAAGAGACACGAGAAGAAAAATAGTCCTACCACAACCTTGATTGAACAACCCGACAGTGGACAGGGTGGATATTACAAGTTTTGCAACTTGAACTATGAACTACAACTGAAAGAGTTGACATTGACTGTACATCAAAATCAAACCTAATTCATAATTAACTTAATTAAAAAACCTTGCCCTTACTTAATACAGTTCAGAGTTAGATATACCCCTTACCTCTGAGCTTCAGGAACTGATGTGAGTTGAGGGTTTGAATTTGAATTTTGAAAAGTGTGATGGTGGACGTGAAAAATTTCCGGAATTCTTCTGACAGGTTTCCACATTTGCCTTTACCTGTTCCCTGCTCATGAACGGAGCATGTGACTCGACTCACACTTCAGTCTGCTCTTCAGTTCAGCAGTAGGGAAGCCAGGTACTCCATCCATGTCCATACTTCTTCATCCTTAATGTCATGAAAATAATAAATGCTCAGAATTCAGAAATGTTCGTCAATCCTTCTAAAACTTGTAGAGTCTATAGTCTTCATAATGTCCAGTCCAGGGTGGCCGGTGTGGGAGAAGGTTACTGGACTAATGGATCATTCAACACGGTTTGTCCTATCAGATCAGATCCATAATCATACGGACGCTCTGGCATTGACTTCTAAGATTCTGAAGAAGGATTAGTGAATGAATTGACATTCCTTCCTGTACCCACACTGCTTTAATAAAAACACATCAGAATCATTACGGGATCGCCTGTAAAAAAAACTTTTTATAAAAACTATGCATGAATGTCACAAGAGAAAAAAACGTGTCTGATCTGATCTGATAGTAAATTCTTAGATTTATATGACGTATTGGGTTTATTTTGATGATGTTCGGCAAAACAAGTTAAACCAGATCATCGGAATCTAGTCTATTCACTAAGCCTAATTAAGTACCACATGCAGACAATCAGGGATATAATCTTAGAGCTAGACTTAACTCACTTAACCATTAGGTACATGTTCTTATGATATCAATCTCAAATGGTTATGAATATATTATGCGGATTTCCCTAATGGAAAGTTTCTGACGTATGTTTGTAATGGGAATATTGTCAAATTATTGAGAACGTCTAGGAATAGTTTAGCATTTTGCAGATTTACAATCTCTTCCCGAATTTCCTGGCCTTATAACAATAAATAATGTTCGTTAGTCAAAGTCCGTAGTCCGTAGTCCGTAGTTAGGTAGAGACTATACTAACTGTAGGTCAGCTTATCTTCTCATCTCCCTAAACTTGTTATCAGGTATGCGGTTATCTCCATCATTTGGATCCCATTCTCTTATCAAGATTCATTTACGACGGAGGGGGTAGGTAGGGTGGACACAGACAGGATTCTCCTACTATTTCCTCTTGAATTAGATTGTAGAATCCCTTCTCTGGGAATTAGCAATAAATTCAAAGGGATATCTGGAAATCTCCAAACTTCCATCTCATAACCACCTGAACAGTAACTAGCCCTATGGACCACCAACCACCACTACCGACTGACTATTGCCAACTAAGACAGCTTTTCATGCCCCTGTGGGGTACTTAAGTAATGCATCCGACGTGCATATCATAATATGTATCTACCCGTAGGACCTAGTCGAAAAGTACGATTCAAATTGACAGAATTAAATGAATGAACCTTTGCAAACAAACGGTTAACTGGAAGCTCAAATGTTTAGTCTTATTGAAAGTCAGGTACATACGTCAAATAATAACTCCTGTAGTCTGGAAACTATTTCAGACATCAGGTAGGCATGGTCAGACTGAAGCTGATGTGAATTCGGAACGATGGCTGTGGTCATTATTGAAGTTGACGGACTACAGGCTGATAAAGTGAGTAGGACAGAGTGATTTTAAGATCCAATCTCCAAAGAAGCTTAGCAGACGCTTTCTAAATGATTTGATTCAGTGTGTCCTACATCTGCCTTTGATGGTTATCCCCCCCACCCAAGTTTACAAGAGAGTGTCCAAACTTCCAACAACTCCTTTGATGTTGGATCCTTGAATCTTGTGTCCTTCCTTCCAGAGGCGTCAACCCTCAACACCTTGGAACTTTCAGACTTGGAGACATTCTAGTCGGAGGCTGTAAACTGTAAACTACAAACTATATATGTGACCCATATCATATCATGTAGTTTGGAAGACTGAAGGTAAACTAAGCAGAAACCTCCTGCTTGATGTTTACTTTTGATTTATTGTTCTCAGTTTATGGAATCAGGTAGATTACGAGGGTAGAAGGGATATTAAATCAAAATGAGGTTTATGGCCAAAAGGAGACGACAAACTTTCCTCAACTTAAAGCCAACAGCCAAGAAACTTTCTTCAACATATTCACCTTCCAATGCTTTCTTTGTCTTACATATCTCCAGTAGATGTGACCCCCACTGCCTAACCTAAGTAAACCCAAACTCCAGAACCCCAATAGGGTATCCAGTTATGACAGAATCCAGCTATGTTTAGATATTAAGATACAACTTGTACCTTACAAGTTACAAGGCACCGCCAATAACCGAACACAACGTTACCAGTCACCAAAGTGACACTAACCTAATTATGCCGCCTCCTATTTTGCATACACAATGAATAACTATCGGAAGAGGTTAGACCAAACTTCCTTATAACATTGGCATGGCATAGGCAATCATTCCACTCCACAGAACTCCTTGTTTTTACAAGTTTTCAGCTTTTTGAAAATTTAAATTTCGCTAATTTAAGAGTTAATTCGAAATTTAAATTTTACTTGCTCAGACTATTCAAGAGTTCATTACAAATACTGCTCTGGTTGAGCATCACGTGAACTTAAAATTTCAAGCCACAAAAAGCCCCAGTGACTACAAAAAAATGTAGCTGAAAATATAGTTGTATTTTAAAGCCAAGGACGTGACAACCATTTAAGGATGGAACTATCATCAACCGCAACTACTAAACTATGAAGTATGAGCTACCCAAGTCACACCAAGAGGACTCAGCGTATTCCCTCATCCCCAACAACAAAGTCGGGTGTCAAGCCTCCAAAAGTGGATTTGCAGATATCCCTCAGGTATTTCACTGCAGATGAGACTCAACCAAAGCCCTGTGTTGAGGACTGCCTGCCTGCCTAAGCATGTTGAGTTGAAAAGTCAGGATGACATGGAATAATCTTCAATTCTGATCTGGTAATTCCAAAAATTAGACACCGGCATTATCACCACGACGCACAAGCACTAAACAAGCACCATAATATCCGCACCCCCCACCAACACCTGCCAACGAATGTACAAGGCAGATCTTCAGATCTTCGTATTCATTCTCATCATATAAATATTTGAAGACGGGCTGTGAAATTGCCAGATGAGTAAAATAATAATGACATTACCCTGTCTGAAAAGTGTGAATCTAGGATCCCGTTCGTTCAAAACCTCATTCTCCATCCTCCATAGTTCCATAACACCACCAAGGATGATCAGTACAAGAGCCTGGAGACCCGATGTGGACTCCACGGTCCGCTAGCCCTCCCTCCTCGTAATCATATCCCAGCGTTGCATCCATCCCCCATAGATAGTCATAACATAATAATCAGCGTGACAAGTAGAGAGTCGTCGTAGACAATAATGTAAGTTAAACTAATGATAATTGGATATGGAGCAGAGGCCCCCTTGGCCACAGGAACTGTACAGAAGCCGACCCGCACCATCATCAGGTGAAAAGGACAGGGAGGTAAAGACGTTATTGTTTATGAGGTGATTACATAGCAGAGGATAAGCCAGAAGATCGGTAGGAATCTTCTTGGAATGATCGGATGGGGTTGTTCCTTACGGCCCTCCTCGTGGGCTATCCAACCTGAATGAAAGGGACTCTAAACTATCCTGAGGAGGTGGGGAAGAAGGTCTCCTAAAATATTTAAACTTATGCTGAGACATTTAATGGCCACCATAACCGTCCAGAGGGGCTTTGAAGACACCATCAACCTCCAGATTTACCGCTTATCCCCCCATATTTCCAACTTCCTCTACGGTGCCTCCACTTTCTTAGCCGTTCAGCTACCTTCATCCTACCTAAGGGCTACTGCTGTGGGCTGCGGCTTCTGGTCCTTATAATAAGGCCACCACCACCACCACCACGCTCCTCAATGCCTTAATAGAATTTCATACAGAGAATTGGATGGAGTAATAATAGTGAGGAATAAGTATAAGATGTCTGGGTGTAGATAGGCTTCTAGAATACGGCAGGTGGGTCGGTTGGATTGTTGGATATTCGGGAGAAAGCCATTTCATCAGCTTTCTTTTGTCATCGGGACTGTGGACTTTGAGAGTTTGAATCTGAGAGACGCGTTTCTTGGTTCCCAACCACCACGACCACCTTGGCTAACATCCTAGTCAGCCACCACCACCGGCTTTACTTTATTCTATTATCATTTCCCAATGGATACTTATCTCCACCATCCCCAGGTGGTATTATGAGTATCATCCTCCTATCACATTATCTGTAATTCCTGTATATTCTTCCCTACCTACTAGGCGTAAGAGGTGTGTGTTATGTTATTGGACTGGGAAATTCTAGCTAAAGTACTACAAAATCCTAGAGCTTTTTTCGGCTCTTTCTATTCGGACTAAAGGCTTCACCCCACCCAACCTCCAACTTCCTACGTCTGAAGGTGGATACGGATGAATGTAGTCTTATTGACATCGTAGATCGTATTTATTTGAAAGGGATTTAAGTTGAGAATTCCCACAAAGAAGTTACTACCATCACTATCACATCACATAACATTCACAGAGCCCCATCGACTAAATAACAAAGGCTCAGAGTAGAAGGAGAGTAAATCATCTCCTACAATTCTCTAACTGATCGATGGAAATGACCTCTCGAGATCATCATCAAGTCGGGACTATGTCGAGGGCAATTGCAATTTCGTAGTAGAAGTACTTTAGACGATATCTTCTATCTTTTCCTCTTAACACTTTTTGGATCTTGGCAGAGGGGGTTCACCCTTTGGCCCGTTTTTATCATTCCTACCCCTCAATTTCTACCAGATGGTAAATACCCTTTGGTACTCTTCCACAAATACAATGAACATATAAGTTTAAGGATATCCGACTGTGTACAAGCTTCAAGTGCAAGTCCAGGGTCGCTCGTGCAGTCCCTACCTACTAAACCCGTCTACGCGTAATATTCTCAAATACGGAGCTGTTTCTGCCCGTTGGTAATGAAACAGAGAAATGAATTACGGGGAAAGTTTGATGTTAGAAAGCAATTAGGCTCCCTGTGTTCCATGTGTTGGTTGATGGATGACCCGAAGTGTCATTTCCCACTTGTTCATCATCCCAACATTCACAGCTTCTACCAATAATACGACGATGTAGGAAGTAGGATGGGAAACAACTAAACAATGTACAGGCCTGCCTGCCTTTTCTACATCTCAATTCATCCAGACCGGGGAACAAAGAGTTTTCGACGGAAAAACTTATTTTTTCTCACTAACTTCCATACTTTTCCATACTTTGACCCCACGAAGCTTCCAAACCTTCCAAGTTGACATTCTCCTACAACTTCTACTCTTCTTGTGGCAACTTACCTCTTCAGAATTCATCACCTGAACCCAATAATTTACTTTATTTTCCGATTTGGGGACTACAAATCAGACGAATTAAGCTACCGCACTTGTCATTAATGCTGTGGTTTTAACCACTTGGCTTTAACTGGTTTTAATCGGCTTTATCCCCGGTTTTAACCACTAAAACGAGCTAAAATTTGACTTTAACTGGTTTTAACCATCCTTAACAGCCCCGGCCAGGCATTTACGTAACCCTTTATTAAGGCAAGCATCCCAGAGTAAGGAGTAGTCAAAGCAAGGTCACCCATACGGCCGAATTTAATTCCCGGCCCGAAAGGGTTTGGTTGAACTTGTTTTGCAGCCGTCTATCGTGCCTAAACCATCTTCTACCTAAACTCTGGAGTTGCTAGATGATTAGATAATTATTGTTCAGAAGGACTGGAGAGTTTGAGATGAATTTGCAAACTCGTGATTACATGTTATTGTGCATTGTGCCTTTTCCCTAAACAAAAGCCTATTAAGCATTTGGGTGGGTTGGGTACACGTTGTTATCCTTCAGAATTACAGAATCCAGACTACACAAGAAAATTTCGTAGGAAAGTTTTCAACAAAAGGGAGAAGATTGTTGAATCTAGATTATGTAGGGACTAAAGTTGCAGATTTCAATAGATGACATTTAAAGACATAGAAGACACTTGAATAATATATTCATCCCCCTTATGCCCACTCGTTTCCGTCTCCGTAATAGACGGAGGCATCAGAAACCCTTTGAATTTTGAATACAGCATAACAATTATGTACCATATAAGCATGCCATGAGGGCTAAGGACCAATGGCATTGGGTGGTTATAACCACTGGGTTTTATGTGTCTTATCCTTGGATTTAATGGGTTTTAATGGGTTTTAGTGGGTTTAATGGGTTAAATGGGTTTCATCCTTGAATTTAATGGGTTTAAATGGGTTTTAGTGAGTTTAATGGGTTTTATGTGTTGTATCCTCCTAACGCAACCTGGGGTTTTTAGTGGGTTGTATGTGTTGTATGTGTTTCATCCACTTAGGTCAAAGTAGATGTAATGGGTTTTAGTGGATTTAATGGGTTTTAGTGTTTCAATTCATTTAAATGCGCTTTCATAAAAATGTTTTTTTAAATTTATAGTCAGTAAAAATTTAAGAACCAATATAGAAGTTTTAAAACAATGTGATGATAATTTGTTGTTGACCAAGTTACACCCCATTAAACCCACTATGGGGGGTTTTATGGGGCAAAGTGGGTTGTCTTGGAAACCCTGTAAGGAAGGCCGGATTTGGAGTTTGAATCGTTGAATGACAGGAGATTCTATGATGGATACACATTGGTTCAATTAGGTACTGTCGTGGGACATTGCCCTTAGCACTCTAATTTTCTCCGATAAAGCACATCCATCCATCCATCCATATATTTAGATGTTATTCATAAATGACTCTAGACTACCTTCAACATCCTGTAGTAGAGTAAGACCAATGAAGAGAATAGTTCCTCATGAAAAGGACTTTGAGTTTATTAGGAAGTGGATTTATAGAATTTCAGTATTTCAGCCTTAAATTACGTTGACAAGGAACTCGAGAAGAACATTGGGAGGCAAACCTGAGGACATTCGCCATTCACTCTCTCCTTGTAATCAGATAAAATCTGTACAGGGTCTAAGGGCTGTCCACATAATGTGTCATAGTTTATGCCACCAGTTTCCATAGAGGATCTTGTGCAAAGACCTCACGACATAAGTCCTGATTTCACATGGTCCTCCATCTGTAAGGAAAGGTTTACAATCCTGTAGCGGTCAATTCTCAATCTTCCCTCTCATATTTGACAGTATTGAATTAAATACCAAATCCCGACTAAATCACATCACCCAAGCCAACTGTGATTTAGTGGACAATTGTGCAAAAATCCCAGAGATTTAGCCCAAGTGGGCCTTCCAACCCAAAAATATGTTTACAGTTTGGAAGTTAGTGTTGCAATTGGAGTTGTATGTAATTGGAAAGTCGTAGTGCTTTGACAACCCCTTGTGATGGAAATAGGATTTAGTTTTCGAGAGGGTGACTCAATGAGGAAATGTGAGTGAATGGGTTTTGAATTGGGAATTAATTTTCTGAGAAGGGAATTCCCATTCACTTAAGATAAGAGAGATGGAAACGGTTTAGTACAGTACAGAGGATGATGTAGGCTTTTGCAACTGGAGAGAGTGGCAGAGGGGGCCTGGACGCCTGGAAATCCGATGGAGTCAACAACGCTTCTGTCTCAATCTTCTCATCTCTTAATAAATATTTGTATAGCAATGTCATTTGTCCTTCGTCCATCTTCCTAGAGTTAGTATACAGTCAGTCGTTTACTTGTAGTTTAGCCGATTCGAGTATGTATTCACAATGAATGGATGAGACTAACACACCCAACTTCAAATTTCGTGTAGTCGGCTCAGGTCCGGGATGAATTTGATAATTCCAGACAGGGTCAATAGGGTTTAAAGGGTTTAAAGTTCAGTGGACTTCTTCCACTTCGCATCTCTTCACTTTTCCTTAACATTCAGCGTAGTCGGGAAGTTACCTTTTATGTGCATTTTGAATGTTTTCCTGACAAATTAATGATTCAATAAATGCTTTTTCTAACTCTCTCCTATACCAACAGTTGACAGTGTTAACAATAAGTTTATTGCCACTGATGAAGGGAGAAAAATTCTCTCCCAAGATTCATTGACTTTTATGTCGTTTGACCATTTAAGAACTTCCAACCTCCGTTTGTGTAATTAACAACTATTTCGAAGGTATTCATCTCGATTTTGATAACTTTATTTCCAAGAGGGTACAATCCGAAAAATTCACAAAGTTACTTCCGACTTGCAGAATGTGATGAGAAGAGATTGATTGGTTAAGGGGATGATTTGTTGAGTTTTGAAACTTCCTTAGCAACAGTTTTTCTGGTTATGAACGCATACGAAATGAAGC
>JAQFZA010000995.1:0-11485 GCA_034695115.1 Desoria olivacea
CTATATAGAATTGAGTTTTTGCAATAGCTAAGCCCTATGTTAAATTGAGTTCTTGAGACAGCGGACAGTCTTCAATAGTTAGCAACCACGGAATACCATGGCCTTAATTCAAGTCCAAATATGTGTGATATATGATGCTAATGAGAGTCAGTATACGTTAAAAGAATCAAATAGTATTTCATGTTTATCCAGTCCAAACCATTCAATGAATTCAGTATTTACACAGAGCATTAAATCAATTAAAAACTGAAATGCTTTAATTAATAAGATGCTGGAGGAATAAAAAAGTCAAAAGTTTGAGGAACACCAACTCGCAGACACTTGATCAGTTTCCCATGAATCACATGATCAAACTTTTCATCTGCTTCGCAAAGTACCCGAATATCCGGCTTGTCCTTCCAATTTTGTCCCAACGCTGGCATTTCCTTTGGTTGAACATCAGTTGATTGTTGAGGATGCATTTTTTGATTATTCGTAATCCAAGGAGTCGTTGCATGGTTGACAAATATTGTTATTATGCCATCATTTAGTTTTGCAAATTCCTTTATAGTTTCGAATACCATATTTTCTACTTTGCGCCAGTCTGTCCATTCAGCTACAGTCGGATATATCATCATTGGTACCGAGTCAAATACAACAAGCTTGACGTTTTCGAAAAAATCCAAACTCTTGTTTTTGATGCTACTTTTTGCCTCTTCAACGTCATTCAGAAACTCTGATAATGATGAACTTCGGATGATTTGAATGTTGTTCAAGACCTAATTTATAAATTATTGACGTTTTCAAACAACTATTTCCAATCACTTGAAACAGAAAATAAATAAGACTGGAAACTTACAGAGTTGACTCCTTGACACATTGACAAGAATCTTGTAGCCTTAAAGTCATGTTTGAGATCAAAATAAATAACGGTCCTCGGTGATGTAGAACAGCAAAAATGAGCTGCGATTGCCATGCTGATTTGTGTCTTTCCTGTCGATGACTTTCCATAAAACTCAATGGACTCTGTAGCCTGTAAACCACCCCCAAGGACTTGGTCTAATCTGTAATATTACAATTTACAAATGGGTACAATTAAATGCTAATAAAATTGAAAGCAACTAAACATTCGATCCTTACGGTTTGAATCCTGTAGATGTAAAGGAAGATTGAGAAGAAGACAATGAAGATTCATCCTCAGGAGTGTAGTAACAGGTCAAAAACCGATTCATCAGACCAGCATAATTTGATCTTGACATCCCTGTAGCAGCTTGAACGAAAACGGGATTGCTAGTCATGAGACTACGAATCCCTTGTATCCCGTGTTGCTCAAGATTTTCAATTTCAGTACTGGTCAGCCATGGACAAGTTGAAAGTTTAATATCAGGTAATCGGCTTGTGGTAGACTCTCTGTTGTCAATATTCTATTTAAAGTTTTAAAGGTTGTAAAAGTCTTTAAATCTTTTTTACGACAATGAAAATTTTAATGACAAGAGAACACAATTACCCGTTGATGAAGTTTAGGTTGGTCGTATATACTCAGAACAGGGACTTTTACATCTGGATAACTCATGATCACTGGAGATATTGTACAGGTGCTGGTAATGGGAGTAGGTAAAGCGATGGTAGACGCCTCATGAGCTGTAGTTTGTGGTGGTGGTGGTGGTGTCGATGATGGTAGGGGTAGTGGTGTTAAGGGTCGAAGGACTGACAAATGTAGATATCTATACCAGTCACTAACGATATCCTCTGCAGAATAGGAATCCATTTTAATAATGGCTCTACCAGCATCATTGAAACCTTCAACCGTTCCGCTTTGATTTAAAAGAATTCCCTTGGTCACTACAACTTTACTTCCGGCAACAATTGTGTAACCTAACAATTTCAATCAATTTTAAAAGAATGCATTCACTCAAATGTTAATAATAGCATCCGTTTCAAGAAAAATACCTTCATCATTAGTTGCTTTTGTTGAGGTTACAAGTATAGATTTAGCTGCTGCTTTACATTCGGTCATTTCATCCTCGTTATCGGTCAGTATTTTTAAAGTACAATGCAACTCTTTTGCTTTTTTCTTCAATACATCTAAAAAAAAATACGTAATTGTTTTCTTTAAAACTTGGATATTCATATTTCAATGGTTATGAAATCGCAAGCAAGTGATATTACCTTTATTAAGTAAAGACGTTGAACCAGATGATAGGTAAGATTGAATTTTATTGCAACTCTCAGTAAGCGTGTTTAACAAATCATCCAATATCTCTTGGGAGTTGTTGTCTGGTTTTTTGATACTTTCTGTCCGACTATGAAGCGTTTCATTACCACTTGTACTGTTACTATTACTCTCAGCGTCGATGACTTCTATTTTTACCTTTTCTTGAGTAACTGGAATAGGTATTGCTGTAGGGATTGTCTTTTTGGATGTCAACAATGAAGACGTTGAGGATGAGGAAGAAGCAGTGTTACAAACTGATAAAGTTTTAACTTTTTCGATCTTGATTACATTTAATGGTTTGAAAACCAGCTTCGGAGCAGATTGCAACTGGGACGAAGATTGAGGAAGTTTGGATGAAATTGACTTTTGCTTAGTAACGCTTTGCCGACTTTGTTTCTTGACTGCAGGGGACGAATGTTTTGTAATTCTACCACTTGATATGTTTTTAATTGGACTTGGGTCTTTAATGACTGTTGAATGTTTCTTCTTCTTCTTATCCGTAAAAGTTATCGACCTTGATTTTGTCGAAGACGGAGGATTTGATGGTAGCGAAAGGGGCTGCGGTGGGGGTGGCATTGGTACAATAGAGTCCTTCGTATCCTTGGTTTCTGTGTCTTTGTTTCTGGGTATAAATATTTTGTACTTTCCTTCACCAACTGACAGTCGAAGAGTACCTTTTGGAAACTTTGTCGTTGATGTAGATGGTCCGGCGGCTTGATCCTGTGACGATGAAGATGATGATGTTATCAAATACCCTTTAGAACCTAATCGCTTGTGTACAGTTTTGGATTGAGTCTGTTGAATTCCATCATCTTGACTTTTCTTGGTCTGGCCACTATTAAAATCTTTTGTCTTATCGTCCTCAAAATCTTCGATTTTGTAATCCAGATCGTCTTCCATCGTCAGGTGTATTTATAAGTACGGAAACAGTTTAAAATCGTTTAATGATCAGACGTTTTGAAATTTAATGAGCGACTGACTTTGCTTGTGTTTTGATCTCTACTGGGACAGCTGACAGTTGGAAATGCGAATTAATGTTAATTTGATTGTATGTCACGTGTGAGGTTGAAACAAAATGGATGCATGAAATATCGATGAATTATATCGCATTGCCCCAAATAACCCAGTTTTTGCATTTATTTACAAGTTGTTAATTCAAGCAGATACGACATGAAACTAATATATTTACTAGGGTAATTTTAGCCAGTTGTATAACCACTGACTAAATTCATGGCTGGGTAAGGCTTGCAGCATACGATAGTAATTTGGTGAATGTGCTTCATTTACATATCCGAGTCTTTGAATATATGCAACATCTAGCAGATTAGATGGGATTCCAGTCCGTTGAATTGGTATGTCACCGTCTTTTACCAATAAACATTGACCTCTGTCATCTTTAAACTTCCATGAACCGCTAGGATTATTTGTAATGATGTCCAGCTGTTCAACCAAATCCTTAGAAATAAAATGTACTGTTGAGTGTATCCATCATTTCACAATAAAGAGAAAAAACTGTTGGTCATATTTATAACTTACTTCAAGAATATCACACAGATAGCCTTGACGATGTATTCCTATTCGTTTCCGATACTCTACCAATGTTTCGTTTGGCTTATGGCGACGATATTGAGCAGCAACCTCATCATACGAATCATCTTGGAGATCATAAATGCTGTCTACCGATTGCTTCGAGTCAAATACATTAAGAATAGTCTTTTTCATGTCGGCAATAACGACATAAGAATGAAACTCATTCCGTAATGGAATTACAAGTTCACACAAGCCCTTGCAGCTGGATATAATAGTCTTTACTTTATCTGAAAACTCTTGTACTCCTTCAGACTCTCCGGAATATAAAAGTTGAGTCAGGTACAATGGTACAACTTTCATCTTGGAACCTGAAACCTGTTGAGCTTCAACACAAGACTTTTCAAAGCAAGCTACCACCACCTGAGGATTAAAAACAGTATTATTAACTAGTTTAAAAGTTAATTTCCTGTTTCCTCTTCAAAACTTTATCGAAAAACAAAAACTATACCTGATCATCCAACCATTTATTATGAAGCAGAGTACTAATCTCAGCCTGTGTTATGGGATGTCCGTGTATTGTTCGCCATACTGGATTATCCGTCAAAGTTGATGCTTCTTTGATGGCTAGTTTTTGGAACAATAACCGTACGTCTTGAATCACTTGAGGAATGCGGAAATATAAATCTGTTTTATCTAATGAACCCGAATCAAGAAAACGAATACATTTAATTACAGTATTATATATAGGTTGAGAATAAGGCTATAATTCTACAGACTTACAAAAGTACACATCCTTGGATTTAACGATTTTAAAAACGGCGTTTAGTGTTTCACAGAGTGTTTCGGTTGGATTGTATGTCGAAGCATTTTCAGAGCCGGTTACCAGGTTCATATTTTCAAGTGGACGAATCTCATCAACATCATTGACGGCATGAGTTTCTGAATTGTTGACCCTCTCATCCGTTGCAGTAGTAGTAGTAGTAGTAGTAGTGTTTTCATGTACCTCTGATTCTCTATCAAGCAATTGTCGTGTAACATCAGCAACAAACTGCTTAAAATACCGTTGCATTTCCGTTTTTGAGAGTTTTTCAGGGTCACAGCTTATCTTTACGTAAACGTCAACACAAGATTGTATGTTGCTCTAAGAAATCATAGTCAGCGATTATATTACAAATAAAAAGTAAAAATGAATAATACGAAACGAAAAACGGAAAGACGTACTTCTAACCGAGGTCTCTTTTCAGGATTGTCATGTGAATCAACCGGGGCTTCCTCGTCTTCGCAAGGCCTTCCATATTTCTTTTTATTTGAATGCCAGTCTGGTGGAAATCCTTTACCTTTAAACAAACCTTTGGTTTTATTTCTGTTTACTGTTGGGATTGGTCGATTCCAATCTTCTTCAAGTGGATGTCGTCTTGTCCTACGGCCTTTTGGTATTTCTGTTAAGACGGTCCCTTCTATCTCATGATTGAGTGAAAGAACAGATTGAGTTTGTGATGTCAATGTAGATGACGATGATGATGCCGGACTTGATATTGCATTCTTTTGCGTTGAAATGTTTGATTTTGTAACCGTCTTTTGTGTTTTTGAATTAATCCTTTTGCTACTCATTTTGTGTGTGAGTTTTATCTATATAACAGATAGTAAATGTCAAATTTGTAACGGGATACTTTGAATTTAAATATTAAAGTAATAAAAAGTATAAACAACAAATTTAAAGGTTGGCGGATGGTTGGGCTTAATATAGTCTCTAGAATAGATTTATGTCACTATCACCATATCTAGTCAACCTGTACATTATATTGGAATTTTGTGTAAACTAATGCCGTGAAGATACGAGTTAGATTAATACTCACATAAATCAGTGACACCAAACCAAGATGAATATGTTGTATATGTTTTTATTTTTAACCCAGATAATCTGTTGCAACATGAATCTTTAGCTTCTCCAGTTTCTTCTGACTCGTCATCGTCTTCCGTTCCGGAGGAAATACCAAAACAGTAGCACCAAAATCTGGATCATAAGAAGCGTCTGTTGTAATTATGGGCCAAATTCCGCTTGATAATTAGGATAATTAATTAACAATAAATATTAATAATTAGGAACAGTTGTTAAACGACATCTCCATCAACTCCATAGAAAGTAGAAACCTCATCTCTAATTAACTGCAAGTATTTCAAATTCTTCAATCCCGAAAGGATACATCGAATGTTTTACTTGTAATGGACTGGCTAATTGTCACTTTGATTGACACAAGCGACATTTTGATTGACATCAATCTATGGATCCCGATCTTCATAGGGGAAGGAGGGGGTGGAGGATATACATAAAGACCACAAGGAATCTGAGAAAGTTTAAATGATCCTGGGGATGCTCGAACCTCGGTAAGTTTGTAGTCAAATGTATCTTGAGTCGTTTGAGACTATTGGATTGGATGAGATTTGCGAGATGTCCTGTAGGTTGGGATTCCCTTCATCAAAATATAGGTCAAAGTTGTAATCTGTGTGGGTTTCTTCTTGACAATGTCGACAAACTCCTCTGTATTTAGTCGTCTCTTTTTGTACAAGAAAATAATAAATCCGACGTCAAATCGGTCAATCCAGGTCAGGAGGTAATACCGCTGCTAGAAGCATTGATTATCGGTGATAGAGTGTGTTTTTTTTGTACCAAAAGTGTCCCGGGTATGATGTCGTATACAGAGGTCCTGACAACAAATGGACTTGAATAGAATTCTCAAACAGAGGTGGAGGAAACTGATTTTGATCCGGATATTGACTTGCAACTATACTCACTCATTCCGAATTGTATTATCAGTTAATTTCACAGATATCATTTTAACATTGGTATATGAACTATGAATGGAATACAGATTCTCCTTGTCGTCTTAAATTGGTCATCTTATAACCACCTTTGCTGATTCAACTATTACCTCAGTTGTTGGAGTTTAGAAAATTGAGCTCATTAACTTTGTCATCGTTTCTGTACATGTGAACATGGGATTACTCGGCAGGGTTCCATTCATTATCTAGGTTAGGTTAGGTCTTTAATTCGAAAAACATAAACCACACCCCTTAATGCTCCCCACCCCTTAAACACTAACCTAACCTAAAATATATAAAGAGACCTCAAGGGATCATTCTGCATGCGAATATTAAGAGGTTTTGGTGTTTTTTATGTTTATTTAATGGAGTGAACAAAGAGTAAAAATTAAACAGAATACTCTCTAGAAGAATATTAGCAATTACTTTGAAGGCCGTGTAATTTTAGATCTCTTATACTTGACTCCTTATCTTATCTATATGCCCCGACACCTACATACAAAAATCAGGCTTGTATTATGTAAACCGTCAATGTAAACACTTCAAGATCTAATTAGTCATGTTTTCATTTCCTAATTTTTTTAAAATCTTTAAAAAACTAATTTTAATTAGTTCCTAAAGGTATGTACAGAATTTGAGATGAATCCCAACATTGCTTCTAAAAATAATTGAAAAATAGCATCACATCTTCTATGCTAATTCACATTGGGAGTTTTAGAATCAGAAAAAAATAAAAAGTCATTTCCCGATTTCTTTTAAACTCTGAAAAACTATTACTAATTGGTCATTAAAGGTATCTGCAGACTTTCGAAAGGATTCCTACATATAATCTAAACTGTAGTTTTACTGAAACACTTTGATGAGAAAATCTCAATTTATCCCGTTTCCTTTGACGTTTTTTACGGACTGTAACTTTTCGCTAATATTAATTACCATGAGGTAGGTGAACCGTGAATAGATCGTTGCTTATCAGCAGAGCTAGATCAGATTGGATTTTTACAATTTTCCGTTAAATGATCGCATAAGCTTCAAAATTGTCCAGGCCATACATCATACGCTACGGCTTTGCTTATCAGACAATACGTTTTAGAAATCAAATGTCAATTGATTTTAAAGTACTTTAGAGGAATCAATTCTTTATCAATTTAAATTTATTTCTCGTAAAAGCATGACCTAAATTATGACAACAATAACGGACCATCAAAATCGTATGTGTAATCCTTAGTAGTAGACAGATATAGTTTCACAACAGTCTATCGACAAGAACTAGGTTGCTATAGGAAATCAAGTATTGTTTCAGAGTTTCAGAGACACGAATAATCACCTGGCGAGATTCGAGAAACTAATGGATAGCCACACTAGTAGTACATCACGCTGAGGAATTCAGCAGCAAGAGTCAGTCAAAAAAGGGATTGTGTGTCTCATTACTGTTCACAAACAGACATTCCCCATTTGTCCTACAGACGGCTGACAATAAACTGCTACAGTTGAACATTTTGAAAGTACTCATACAATTACCAGACAAGTTGAACTATTAAAGCCCTGACTACAATTGTAAATCGTGACGTAGTGTGTATATTAGTGAAAGGATCTTCTCGTGAACTTTTTTACGTAAACCTCGTCCCTCTTTTTTCTCGCAAATGCTTACCAGATCGACCAAATCAACTACACAAGTGAAGACGGTGCTTAAAAGGTAAGACAGTTAATTCGTACAATTAGATGTTGTCTAGGAAATTGTTACTGTAAATGTAGTCGCGATTTTTTGACATCATAGTTATACATTAAAGTAAATCGTTTATGAATTCAAGTCCTCATGTTTACGTAAAAGTGTTCTCAATTACAGCTCCAGCACTGGTTGATTTCGAAATTTCTACGATGTCACGACATCGTCGACAAGTTTTACAGCAAGTATTTACCAACGATAGTATCATCAGACATCCAGAATGGACGGCCAACCAGCTATCTATTATAGCTGATAACAACTTGATGCGAATTGCAGAGCTTGCTCCTAATCATCCAAACATACGTGACTCAAGAATGCTAGTCAGCAGAATGGACTTGAAGACCCAAAATGATCTCCGGAATCGACTTGATGCAAAAAATGGAATCGAGCCTTTAATCCCAGTGGAAATGGTTACTTGGAATCCAGAAAGCCTGAAACATCGGGTCATCAAGAGGGAAGACCGAGAGCAATATGAAACGAATACAAAGGATTTTAAGTGTTGCAAGGAATGCAACACTTGCAACGAAACCTGCAGTTGCAGAGACGTTCATTCAGAATGGTAAGAATGATAATCATGAGCTAAACATGATTGGAATTGAATCAATTTAACCAACAAGTTTACAAATGTATCTTGCTCTCTTCATTCCAGCACACACGTTGATTCTTGTGACAACTCGAACGTTCGTGAAGGACACTTTCCGGTAACAGTTTTATGTCGTCAACAGTTTAAACTTCAAAATGGCGAAATCATAAATGTCATTGGTGTCAGAACCATGGAAAACATTAAAAAGTAAGTAAATCATTAATCGAAAAATAAGGTATTTGTATTTGACTTTACAAACTGTATTGTGGATTATGTTGATTTTTAGGGGTCATGCGATAGGAGTGTATGCCGGTCAAGCAGTATCAAGAATCGGAGGTTCAGATGATCTTTATCGCTATACATTTGATTTAAGTAAAGCCGTAACCTCGTTGGCGGAAAATGAAGTCATCGAAGTCAATGCTGAAAGATATTCAAATTCAATGGCATTTATCAACTCTCCTCCTTCAGCGAGTCAAGAGAATGTTGAATGTAAAATCGTAAGTCTCAAATTCTTCAATAGTCTTTATGAAACCAGAACAGGTCATCAGTCTGTGACGTTAGTATTTGAATGTTGTTCATAATTGTAATTCCAATAGGTCCGGACATGCAACACCATCCTTCCAGTTATCGTTGCTACAAGATACATTAAGGCGAAAGAATACCTTTTATTCTTTTATGGAACTAAGTAATTTTGCATTGTGATTTTTTAATCAGATTTCGAAAGCCATTCAAGTAAATAATTCAATATGACACGTAATACAAATGCTGTAGGTATTGGTCTGCTACGAATCCGGCTGGAATGCCAATGGAATTCATGGATCCGTTATTCTTTCCCGATAAAGTAACAGCTAAACAGATACCGGCCGCAGAACCTATCCCGATCTGCATTAATGAAGAAGAAAGAGGATTATCTTCGGCAATTGAACAAGGTGCTCAACGATCTCAACAGTCGGCAGAGGATGTTGTCCCCATTTCCATTCATCCACAGGAAGCATTGTCTTTGAGTACCCAGCAGGCTGAAAGGAGTGATCCCAGTAACGTATCCGTTTACTCAGCAAATCAGGAAATTATAGCAGGTGACAATGTAATTATAAGTTCAGGTTTCTTGCAGGGCTCTACTGCAAGAGTCATAGAAATTTTATCAGATATTAATAGAGTTAGAATAATGTGTAACTTTGTTTACCCTCCTTCTAATCCTTCTGATGCTATAAAAGTCCTCCCTCTTCACTGTCTAAAAAAATTATAATTACGTTTACAAATAAGGTTTACTTGTTATGTTTCGTTGCAAAATTCTTTACAATCTAAATGTGATACGAACTTTATACAATAAATGAATTAATATAAAATGTGAACAGTTATAGGAGATCCTGTGTCTGAAGTACTTTCTTCTAATACCTTTCCCGCAAGCGTAGCGACAACCAAAAAGAAAAAGAAATCCCGTGTACCCGCTCCATCGGATGGTCCGAAACGACATTTACGAAAACACGGATCCCCTCTTCCGTACGTTCATCAACCTGTCGAACAGGATGAAGAACAAGTTGAGGTAGCAGACAAGAAATCACCAAAGTCACCAGACAGTAAAAAAGGCTTTAAACCCGGATGTCAAATACATCTGAAAGCTAGAAAATATAAAAAACTAGACCCATCTATTCCACCAAAGAAAAAGGGCATAACTAGCAAGGGCCTTTCTGGTATGTGGAAGGAGGAAGAAGTAGTATTGGTGGCACCAGGTATATACAAGAAAAAACGAGATCGCAAGTCATCCTCTTCCCCTCAAAGCAGTCCTGATAAGAATAAGGCAAAAGTCAATCCTCCTGAACGAAAACGAACTCGTCAGTTCTATGTATGATGCCGTTTTAACTCATCCTTTTATTTCCTAATGTTTAGCAGTTTGGTTAATCTTTTCCGTAAAACAGGCCAACAACAAGCATCTGGACGTCGGGCCCTCAGCTTTGGATGCTGATATGCAGACTGGATTCAAGGATATACCGCAAAAAGTGGATACGGGCCTTTCTCCCGAACGACTGGAAAAGTTGAAAAAACAATTGGACAAGAAAGCCGCTAAAATCGGAAGGCCAATTATACTTTTACCAAAGCAAGTCCATGAAAAAACTGTCAATAATCGAAAAGGTGGAGAGGTTCCTCCACTTCAACCACCTCCACCTCAACCATCTCCACCTCTGGAATCCGTTCACCTGGAAGAAGAATGCATGGAAGTGTCGATTGATATGCCAGCTTCTCCAGTAGATTTGGCCGATAATCGAAAATGTGGAGAGGTTCCTCCACTTCAACCACCTCCACCTCAACCATCTCCACCTCTGGAATCCGTTCACCTGGAAGAAGAATGCATGGAAGTGTCGATTGATATGCCAGCTTCTCCAGTAGATTTGGCCGATAATCGAAAATGTGGAGAGGTTCCACGACCTCAACCATCTCCACCTCAACCATCTCCACCTCCACCATCTCCACCTCAAACATCTCCACCTCAACCTTCTCCACCTCTGGAATCCGTTCACCTGGAAGAAGAATGCATGGAAGTGTCGATTGATATGCCAGCGTCTCCAGTAGATTTGGCCGAAGATTTGAGAGTTTCTTCCTCAGATGAAACAACTGAACAACCAAGTCAGCAAGAAGA
>JAQFZA010000996.1:0-11485 GCA_034695115.1 Desoria olivacea
GGGTTTATCCAATGTTCCCCAAGTTCCTACACCCAGTTTGTTTTGCTTTAAAAAGACCGTACCAAACTGATTGTCTTCCAGGCAATGTACGGCTCTGAACATTAGTAACAATTTCCAGTTCAGAAAAGGTTTGTATTTTATTAATATGTTCAATTTGGGATTAGGGATTAGAAATTTCAGTTTTTGGCAAAACCGTGAATTAGAATGAAGACTTCTGTTCAAAAATATCTGGATTAGGGGTTAAATTTCATCCTAATCTGATTAATTAATGCTAGATTTAAATCCCAGAATTGCCCAACCCTGTCTAGGCTAAATCTTCACGGATTAATTAAGTGTATACTTCTACCTCTACCATTTTGCAATTACTGGCAAGAAATAGTGCAAAGAAATCTGTCTACGTTAACTTGCATATTTTGTAACGTATTTTCTGACTAATATATTTCAGGTCCTAAATGTCTAAGCAATATGCAGCAATGTAATGTACTGAGTTCAGCATTACCTTCACAATATTAGTAGTAGTACTAACAAATAATTTGATTCCATACAGATATCTTAGTTTTTGTATAACATGTTCATATTGAAGTTCAATTTTTATATCACATAAACATATCTGTAAAGTTTGTGCTATTGCATTTTCAATTGTTCCACTTGTAAATATGACCAGCTCATCCGCGTATACGTTACAAATACGTGAATACAACACATTTATGCGGTCATTTATAAACATACTGAACAATAAGAGTCCCAATGCCGAATTGCCGAGCCTTGTGAGACCCCGGTGGGGTTAATATAATGGGAGTGGTCACCTTTGATACTTAACCTTCTATTTTCTAAATAACTTCTAATAACCCATGAAAAGATAAAATTTTCCAAAGATGTAATAATGTGCTGGACTTACCACCGATCCTTTTGCATTCAGTTTTGTTATCCGCACCAAATTCTTTATACCGGGTATTAATGGACCTCATAACCCAGTCCGGTGTTAAATCCTCTGATTCCTCAGGTCCTATAGTTTTATCGCAAAAGACTTCATGAATTCTCTTAAATCCTTCCAAAGCGACGCCACCACCAAGACCTGATGCATGCTGGATTATGAACAGTTCCTTCTCTTCCACATTCAGATGCTTCCACACTTTAAAGTTCCTTAAATATAAATAAAAAAATTGACATTTTGAAACATTGTGTGACATCATGTTAATCAGCGACCGTATTTTAAAAGAAATTCAATGCTACCTTAAATCTCCAAAGACGTCATCATCAAAATTCTTAGCCATGAACGTGTAGTATTCATCCCATCTTTCATACATTCCGTATAGACTCTTTATCAAATTAATCAGAGTGTGAAAAGGAGCCACAAACTTTACTTCAAAAGTCTCCCCGAGGTCGTACGATAAATACAGGTACTTCAAATCCATCGGCCTGTGAATTAGGAAAAAAAGTAACATCATGCTATAAAATAATTAAGTAGATAAATGTCAAGACAAAAAATGAACTTACTGCCTTTCTGCGTTGAAAGAGTACGCTGCCACAATATTTCTCATTCCCATACATTCCACCTTGTCAGCACAGCAAACGCTTCCAGAAATCTTGTTGATAGGGTCCTCAAATGCGCTTGACATGCCGTTGGGCTTTCCTATCAAAAATTCAATTATAGTTTTTAATTATTCTCGACATGTGGATGCGATGTGCTAATAATGACGTATTCTAAACTTAAATCATTAAACTTACTTAGTTTCGCAACTGTTACAGCAAAACTGCTTTCGAAAATATTTGCAACGACGATAATTCCACATTTCATCCCAACTAATAGGCGTTCGGTTGTGAAAGTGAAGTCCATGGCTGTTCTTAAATCCGCCATATCTGTACAATCACTTCTGGAATCCCTTGGTTTCATTTCATCGAGGGAAGCCTTTCGGATAAATAAGGGCTGAGTATACTCCGAATGCAATGAATGCTCGCCATGAGACAGCCAAATTTTTTGACTTGGTTCTCCCTTTGCGTTTTGTAATTCATCAGGATCATCCGCTTCGGATAACATTCTAGAGTACGAAATACACTTCAATTAAATACGAATGCAATATACATATATATTAATATTGCAATATACGAACGATAACTTACCTTACGTTACCGAAAGCTACCACGTTTGTGCCTGAAATATTAAATAAATATTAATAAATTCCAATCTAGAGTAATTGCTATTATATTGGAGAAATCATTTAATAAAATAAACATTGAAATTAAAACATTATTAAATCGTATTTAAGTACTATACCTCTCGCAGCATTACAAGGATAGTTTAAAAACTTCATGTTATCCCGGTCGAATGACAGCATGATAAATTGCTGTTTTTTTTCGCATTTTCCAGTGCTTGGATTCAAACTGTCGTCTACACAGCCGTAGGCTGAGATAGTTACATCTTCTAGAAACTCGGAGTGTTGTGCCGCTGTTTTCCCTGGCCACTCGAATAGTTCAAAATCAGTGTCAAACTCAATTCCCGGCGCTTTATTATTATAATAATACTGACTGACTTGTCCAATATCAAACTTTGTAAAGTCCAGTTTTGCTCGTGCATCTGGGGGGTAAAAATACCTGAAGAACGGAACCTCCGGCTGAAAAAAGGTTAAATATCCTTACTTTAAACCATCATTTAAAGAAATAAAATTACAAGTTGGAAACGTCGCTGAAACTTCCAACTTACTATCGAAAATCCCAAGGAACCTGTTTTGCAAATAAACATCAGTAGTCACAAAATAGAATCGCTACATTTTCGTACTGAACACAACAAACCATAGATAATTTATACTTACTTTTGACAGAGTCCAACGCAGGGGTACCCTCGGAAATTGTCACATCCCCATCGGTAGAAGTAACACTCAATGGATCGTTGTTAAAACAGTCAGCGCCAGTGGTCACCTCACAAAAGTCTTCTTTCGTGAAATAAACCATGGTGTGACATGGCATCCCCTGGGGTCCCGATGGCTTTGAAGACGCCATATCTACCGCAAATAACCATCACATTACATTCTACCACATAACTAAAAAATGTATACAAATATTAAATGTAAGGGACTTACTTTGCCACTTGTCACCTGGACAAGGCTTGCATCCTGTGGTAGTTTGTTCATTTTCGCTGTCACACTCTCCTTGTGCGGTGGTCGTACGGGGTAAGAGCAAAAATAAAGCCACAACTAAGACAACCCCTGTCTTAATAAGGCGGCTCATCTCGTTAATCCTTGCGTTATGCAGAACAAGATGACTCCAAGGCCAAGGCTGTTGGATTTTTTTTGTTTTTCTCGTTCAGACCTAGAAATTGAATCAAAAATGTTAATTACTCAGATTAATTAAAAATGACTGGTGGTCTGAAACCTAAACCAGCCCAACTCATAGTTGCTATACTCCATTGCAGTACGGCAAGGGTATAGATCAACTATGCTCTACCACTCATAAGGCAGGCCTCCAGAGCGGAGTCCGAAACAGTAACAGGCCGGAAGCCTGGCTGGCCTCCAGATGCCACAATGTCTAGCTGAAGGCCACACTTAGGTAGTATTGGCCTCCTGGGGCCAATACTTTTTTGCAAGAGGCCACAATGCCTAGCCGGAGACCACAATGTCATTTGAGAGACACATTTTTGAAAACAAAGTTTGTATTCAGTTTTCAACCTCATGGGACAATTTAGGGACCAATACGACGATCTCAAGAAACAATTTAAGACCTTTAACGGCCCATTTGTCACCGAGCATACATAATATTTAATGTTAAACTTAAGTCAATGCATGAATTGTTGTTCGATATTTTACAGTAGTTCAAGTACATGGTTGGCCGTTTCCTGTCACCAAAAGTGGCCAACCTTCCTGTTATTAGTATATAGTTGGCCGGTTTCTGTCACGAAAAGTGACCAACCTTCCTTGTATAAGTATATAGTTGGCCGGTTTTTTGTCCTTATAAATAGCCAACCGTTATTGTTAATTGTAGCCAAAGCCAAAAAATGTAAATTGTATCTATAGCAATATGTTGTTCTGTGAAGGAGAGAGGAGATGCTTTGACCTCAGAGGAAGCCAGTTGGAGTGCAGAGTGGAAGGAGAAAAGTTCTCCATGTTTTTCTCCACATTTTCTCCAACCGTACATTTTCTCCATGCCATTGTTTTATTGTCAAAAAAATACGTAGCTACCTTTTAAGTGACCGTCACGTCCTTAATTTATAGTAAGTAACCGAGTACATGCATAGACTAGTCTGACCGAAGTCAGACAGATCATCCAATTTAGGGATTCCGTCAGGGACAGCGAACCTCTAGAGCTGTCTTAGGTAGTCGATAGTCGCGTCGATTACATAAGTGGTCCTTCGAATTAACAGAACATCAGCCCTGTCGCAGCCAGCCCCCTGAAGTCCCCGAGGAATCCTGAAAATCCCGAAGGATGAATGAAACCGGAAAAGAAAAAATCTACCCCGGAGAAGCAGTAGACTTAACAAAGGTCAACCATCCCCGAGGTACGTAGAGAACATGTTTTCCTCTTTAAAAAAGGAGAAGAAGGACGAAAAATCGATGAGGTCATTGCTCCCTCGGAGGTCATCCCAGCAGCAAATGCCCCCAAGTCAACTCTATCAATTATTTCAAGAACAGACGTACTGTCGAAGATTAATTCAACAGCAAAGCGTACGAAAGAAGCTCAACTAGCAAATGTTAGAAGAAATCGAGAACTTCTACATTTGGAAATCGAGAGGAAAAGAGAACTTCTGCATATGGAAATTGAGAGAAAACATAATGGAAAATGAACCTGCAGCGTTACAGGAGAAGCTGGACGCGGATTTGGATCTGGAGGAGGATGAGCTAGACGAGCTCAAGGCTTTGAATCTAGAACGAGTGGACCGAACAACGTCATGGACGAATGACGTGAGGGCCAGGTCAATGCCAGAGCTTCATTTACACGGTATGAAAATGTCAAAACCATTATCCACTGCAAAGTTTAATCCAGCGGTACACATACATCATGGACTACCTCTTCTCGGCAAAGAGGAGGAAGACATGAAATTGCAAATTGAGGCCGTAGCCCAAGAAAAGAAACGAGAACAACAAAAATCACTCCAAGCGAGACGACAGGAACTGACTTCTCGACCGGAAGACAAGAAAATGACAGAATCAATTTTGGAGCCGAAGCCCAAGCCTGACAGTATCATCGCTCAGATGGATCAAGTTTCAGCAGGTGATCCGGATGTCCGTCTGACACCCTTGGAGAAATACATCGCAAGGCAGTCCGCCGAAAAAGATCTGCCAACATTTTCCGGAAATCCAGAAGAATGGCCAAGATTTCTGAAGAGATTCAGGCAGTCGACGCTAGTTCACAGCCTCGGAGAATATTGCCAGGCTAGAGAAATGTCTCAAGGGAAATGCGAAGGAAACGGTACAGTCGGTACTAGCCCTTTCAGATGACGTGGAAGAGGTCATGGATATTCTGGAGATGGACTTCGGCCGAGCTGATCTCATCATAGGAACCCTCATCGAAAAAGCTAGGAGAACCCCTACAGTTCGTGAGGATTGACAGGAGACCATTGTAGAGTTTGGAAATTCGATACGAAGCCTCGTCGCGAATATAGTGGCACTGGAGAGTCCAGGCTATTTGTACAACTCTCAACTGCTGCAGGAAATGGAAGACAAGCTGCCGGGAGGAATGAAGACTCAATGGGGGGCTGTAAAATGCCAGAAGAAATGACGAGTAACCCTGAAGGACTTCATCAAAGTCCTAGCGATGAACGCAAGTTACTTGAGTAAACCAAAGTCAGTATCGTTTCCGAATGAGCAACTTAGGAATCACCCTCATACCTACCAGCAGCACTTCAGAGGGCCCAGACGAGATGCAGTGCTGGCAGTGGAATCTCACCGAAGTGAGAAGAATGCAGACCGGAAATGTCAGTTCTGCAACAAAAGTGGTCACATCCTCAGCAACTGCCACGGATTCAAGAATCTGAACTAGAATGAAATGTGGAGGTGTATTTCTGACCTGAAATTGTGTTTTGCTTGTCTAAAGCCAGGTCACCGAATCCAGCAATGCGAAATGAAGAAATCGTGTGGAGTAGATGGGTGTACCAAACCGCACCATCCAACCCTACATCTGACTACCGCCGACAGTCGACAAGGTCGAAAGGAGCCCGTTGGAAATGTTAACAACGTAGGAGCCCCAGAGCAAGTGTATCTCCGGATTTTGCCAGTCACCTTTGAAGGATCGTACGGACAGTTCTCAACGTACGCGTTTCTTGATCCTGGAGCTACCTGCACGTTTATTCAAGCTTCTATGGCAAGTAAACTTGGATTGAGGGGACCGAAAAAATCTCTAGACATGTAATTTGCTGACGCATCCTTTTCCATGGACACTCAGTCCCAACGAGTAAGTTTGAAGGTCATCCCTATCACTGGTGGTCAGTCAGTTTCAATCGAAAATGTGAAAACGGCTACAGTAACAAGCCAACAGAGTTCGAACCCAACTCTAGATGGTTTACTGGACTACAATTCCTTCAGCTAAATAAGGAAGACTGGCCGAAAGAAAAATCAATTCAATCCGAAGACCTGACCGAAGAGGAACTGGAGATTTCTTCTCTTTCACTTTTTGTTATGCAACAGTTGGGGTATAGGATTTCAATATCTAAATACTACTGCTCTTTAGTAATATTTTGGATGAGTTTGTATTCATACAAAATACTAAACGTTAATCTCTGAATGAAATTCATTAAAGAATGAGCACTGAATTGAATCAAACCAAAAGTCTAAACGGAACTGATGACCAAAGGGTGGGTCTATGGCAGTATCAGTCCTCAGTTTTACTTTCCAATATAAATAGAAATAAAACCGCTGTCCCGAAATTATTCGTTATTCATTTACAACCATGCCTTCCACCAGGTCACAACAAAATTTGACCCGCATGTGAAATATGTAGTTCAATGTTCAGAGAGTTTGTTTTACCGGTGAAAATTGTATTTATTGTTTGTGTGTTGTTGTGTGAGGGAGGAGAAAGTAATCAGTTGCCCAGTGGATAGCAAAGAGAGAATTCGTGGGTTGAGACTCGCAGAGAAAGGAGATTTTCTTAGAATAAATCAAGTTATCATCCTTGACCTTTATTTGGAGAATGTTAGGCTGGGATCACTACATCCAGACCTAACCACCTGCCATTAAAGTAGTTAAAAAAAGAGGAAGTCAGAGGAAAATTAGAGGAAAATCAGGAGGAAAGTCAGAGGAAAACCTATCAATAATTCATTAACACCAGTACGTTTAGCAGCGACCGATATACGACACATAGGCCGGGTAGGTCTTTGGTGCTCATATTTTATATGGTGATTCCCCGTAGTGATCAAAGGGGATTTGGAGGTCAGAGGTGAAAACCGGAGTCAGAACGAGAAGAAAACGGTGGTGGTGGAGCCGAAGAGGTCATTCATCCCATTCTCCATTTGTCGAGATGCCGGATGAGGAGTTTCGTAGAAGCGACCGGAAGACCCAAGGGACACTTTCGGCACGGTTCAAGGATTTTGAGGACGGAAGTGGGTCTCAACCTGGGTCATCAGGGACGATGGATCATCAACCAGCAGACGTCTTACTGCCCGCTGGTTCCCAAAAGAAGTCTACTGGGTCCAGGTCATCTACCTCGAGCATCAGGGAGATTCGACGGAAGGAACTGGAGCTTCAATAAGTTGAAGAATTTGACAAATTAGAAGAACAGGAAGAACTATTGAAGCTAAAAAGCATTAAGAGGAAAATGAACTTACTTCTTAAGAAAACAGCTTTTGAAAAATCCATACTTGACGAGAAGGATGAGCAGTACCTCGGGTCAGATGAAGAAGGGAGTACGAAAACTGCCTATAATATTCCAAACCCGGACGGTCAAAAAGAAGTCGGGGTGCAGAAACTACTCGAAAGAAAGGAAGTACAGAATCCTTCGACCTTGTCAAGTTATTCGCCCAAGCCATCGGACAAGTAACTTCAGAAAATGCCGATACTACGAGGTATCTAGCCAGACAGGCCAACCGGAAATTGCCACGATTTGGAGGACGAGCGGAGGACTGGCAGATTTTTGAAGCAGATTTCGAGAGGACTACTAAGGAAGGTGAGTACTCGAATTCAGCCAACTACACCCGACTGAGAGAGGCTCATGAAGGTGATGCTGCGGAATACATCAAATCCCTCATGCTTTCACAACGTCCCGCAGATTATGAGGGACCTCAAGGAAAAGTATGGTCAACCTGAACATATAATAAGAACATTAATACAAAAAACCAGCCAGCAGCTGGCTCCATTCAATCAGGATGAGCTGTACTCGTTGATCGAGAGTGGAAAAGCGGTGCGGAATCTCATCGCGAATGTCAAGTCCCTGCAGCGGCCAGAACATATGAGCAACCCCCAACTGCAGATGGAACTTGAGGATAAGCTACCACTTTCTATGAGGATTATGTGGCTGAGGTGGATCAAGGCAGAAGGGACTAGGCGGAACGACTTGCAACATTTTGGGAAGTGGATCAGTGAAGAAGTCGGTCTAGCATGTCAAGTCTGTCCAGCCTTCCCATACCAATAAGAAAAGAAGGTATATCAACAGCAAAGCAACGAAGTTAATCAGACCCAGAGGTACAACAGACGGATTGGCCCGGTATCCAGGAAGGATCACTGGGAAGAAGAAATCCACACCGCTACTTCTATACGTACGAGACCAGAAGTCCAGGTGTGCCTTCTGCGGAAATGGTCATAAGAGTTGGAACTGTATCCGGGCGCAGGACATGAGTTTGAAAGAAAAACAACTGATCCTGAAATGCTGTATGAAGTGTCTCAAACCCAACCACTGGGCCAAGGACTGTCGAGCCTTCATCAGGTGTATCGTTTAATGTTAGACTGGGATCACTGCATCCAGACCTAAACACCTGCCATTAAAGTAGTTAAAAGTAAAAGGAAGTCAGAGGAAAAATAGCTGAAAGAGTAGGAAAATTAGAGGAAAATCAGGAGGAAAGTCAGAGGAAAATCGTGTAATTACCACTGTAGTTTGGTGACCCAGTACGGTTACCAGTACGGTTAGCAGTGAACGATATACGACACATAGGCCAGGTAGGTCTTTGGTGCTCATATTTTACACCGCACAAGGATTCAGCCCTTGTTGCTTGCTGCAAGACAACGAGTTGCTAAGCCAACATATAAATTTCTACGACTTAAACATTTGGCAAGATGTTCCCACCACAACGAATTCCAAACAATATTATTGACATTGTTGCTGACTTTGATTAAAATCAGGACAGTGATGGCAATGATACAGAAAGTAAAGAAAGTGGTTTCGGCACCGACGGTTCAAATCGGACCGTTTTCATCCCTGGTGCTCAATCACCTATCGAGGAATAAAATCAAAGACTTAAATCGTTGCAAAGACATTTTAAAGTTATTGCGCAGTGCTTCCCAATTGGAAGATAAATAAACTTGGATTGACATTTTTAAAGATATTTCATCAGAAATTGAAAGCCGTGTAAAGTTGAATTTCAAAGAAAATGTCAGAAAAGATTAATACTGAGCTGTAGAAGAAATTATCAAGCACCGAGGAATTTGCAGAAGCGAGAGAGAGTAGAAGGAGAAAGGAGATCGAGGATTTGGAAAAGTTCGTAAAAAAAACTACATCCATGAGAGAGATAATACCTCAGCCGAAAACTTGCATCTCCACGCTCCGATCAAATCGGGGTATTTCACAAGCTGCTGGGCTTTTGAATTATGTTCAACCCAAAAACGAGAAGGTTAGATGTAACTCAAAGCAGCTCAACCTAACTTCGTCCAAGACTGAGGCCCAAATTAATAATCAACCCTAAAAATTTCAGTCAGTGGACACTAATATTAGGGTCCGATTAGTGTTAGTGGACACTAAAAAAAAATTTGGAATTAATAATCGAAATCCGATGACCACTAAGATTAGGGCGCACTAATTTGAAATCAAGAGAACACTTCTAAATAGTTAGGGCGCACTAACGGAAATTTTAAAGAACACTAACGTAATTTAAATTATTCCGAGATTATTTCCGAACCCATCAAACGCTTTACCGTTAAGTTTTCACTAGCCTATTCAAATACGGTGCAATGAATTCAGATCACGATTGTTCAATCTATGAAGAAGACTCCGAGCCGGAGACCCCGGTTCCAGTACTGATCGCAGCGGACGGAGTCGATAAGCCCAAGCGCAAATAGTGTTCATCAATGACTCCGCTAGAAAGAGCATTGGTCTTGGAACTTGTCGTTAAGTACAATGACATTATAGAGACAAAGAATTCCGACACGTTAATGATTCTGAACAAAACTGGTGGGAGTGAAGCGGTGGAAGATTTATATGCCGAAACTGAGTTGATTTGTTCATTAATCCCGGCACAAATGAAATCGTTGGATAATCCTTGGGATTCTGATGGAGGTTAGTAAAATTAATTCTGAAATTTACAGGTAATTTTGAAAGGTCGAGTACATACAAATATTTTTATATTAAATATATTTTTGGTGAACGTCAGTTCGAAATCCTTAGAGAGAACGGCTTCCAACATTCCATCATCAGCATTCCCCGAACCATCTGGAGAAAATGAGACTTGAAAAGAGGAATTAGATACGCTCTCGAGATATGATGAGTAAGTACCTGGTGGTGGTGGCGATGATGATGATTTCACTTTGTGTCTAATCTCAATGTGACCCAGTCCCTTTCATAATTTTGTCGAATTTCAACTTTTATCGATTTTTCAGTTTTTGTCGACTTTTTTCAACTTTTGTCAAATTTGTCGAATTTTCAACTTGTCGATACCACTGGCTTAGCCAAGGGCTTTACCCTAGTAAAATATAAGAATTCTTTATGCTCCTAATATCTGTGTAGATGCCGAATTTAAAAGTAAATAGTTTACGGTGTCACGCTTAATAAAGATCCAATGTGAAATTTGAAACCAAGCTGAAGATTGTGTAACAGTCCAGTAGCTAATTCCATTATCCGCCGGCCCTTTAAAGTTATGGATTTGTTTCTCATACGTAACAGAGGTATGGAAATCTGGGTGTGAGTGTGGACTGTTACAGACTCGGAAATGAGCTCACTGGAGTTATTATCAAATGAGCTTCATAAACTTGTTGTGATAAATAGTTCGAGTCATTATATTTGCATTATGAATAGGGAGAAATTTGAAACTTTCCTTTAACTCATGTCATGAAACATCTTAATACCGAATATTAAAAATGCATTGCATGAATCTTGAAAAATATTTTCTCAGTTGAGTTACACGTGCATCACTCAGGTATTACTGCGTACATTGGCATTGACATTGGCATTAACACAGGTTTCATAACCTGTAGAAATGGAATGGAACGTTTTTATTCTACAACTTGACCGCTGAGGGATAAGATACACTGCCAAACAAGCAACCAAACAGGATGAAACTTTTTCGATTTTCATAGTACACCTCAGTTCGCGTGAGTGGGATCCGGTTAAGTGGGAAAGTCGGTTGTGTGGGACAAGT
>JAQFZA010000997.1:0-11478 GCA_034695115.1 Desoria olivacea
GATTTCCAGGATTTCTTTTTGTTAAGGCGGTCGTAAGCCTTTAATTCTAGATCCTTCAGTGGAAGAGAACCAGAACTTGGGATGTAGAATTGCTTGGATCCATCTTGGCGTTTTCGGATTCTAATATCTGTGTTTCTCAGGGAATATTTATGTGCATGTGTCAACAACTTTTTTGTCAGGATTGGTTTAGCCACAAATAGTTTGTTGTTCGGGTGAGTAGGATTTCTTTCAGTAGACCAATCAGAAACAAACTTGAGGGTTGCTTGAATAAATTGTCCGAGAGCAAGTCTCTCTCGGAATGTACCTTCGTCTTTGATAACACGATTCGTTGCTTCCAATGCATTGTTTGTGCTTGGGTGTCCCGGTCCTCGTCCTTCAAACCATCCCTCATGTTTCAAAAGGTATTCGGAGTTGAAATATGTTGCAAATTCAGTGGTTAGAGGCTCATCACTCCACTTTTTGAACCACAGCTTGGCAGCTACCTGAAATTCCTCTTCATTTCCAGCTTGTTGAAGAATGACAATATCTTCTCTAATTAAATCCTTCAACTTTTCGTCTTTCACGAGGGAAAGTTTTTTGTCCACGTTCCTACATACATGCGCCCAACAGTGAACCCTTGCATACGTTTTTCCGAACACTTTTTCGAAACCATTAGTGATGGCATCCGCACAGTCTGCAACTAAACTTTTGGGTGTGTAGTCTGGTCCAGCAGCATCTTTCACGGTTTGAAACATGAATTTGTACTCATGTTCGTCTTCATTAACTGCTACATTAATTCCAAAGGGATGAAAGGCACGTTCTTTGTCAGTTGTGCCAACTAGCAAAACTGGAAATATTAATTTCTGTAAAATATGGTTTGCTAGTTAGACAGAGAATGAAAGGTGGGAGCTCCTTGACAGCCTAAAGGTTGATTGCCCTTCTCAAGAGATAAGATAAAACCATAGCTCGGCTATATCAGCTATTAACATACCTATGCAAACGCATTTCGTAAAATTCAGTATTCCTTGTGTAATGTTTCATGGTAATATGGGTAGGACTTTTTGGAAATTAGGAGAACATTCATTTATTGTATGATTCATTGAAAAGTTAGGGTGAATTTCATCATTTTTAGGATGCCATTAAATAGTAGCCTTTTTGCTGCCCCTCATCCGTTTGGATCCTGTGTGTGCTGCTAACTTGATCGACATCGTTGTCGCTGTATTCATCGAGCAAGAAGTGAGTAAATAACTGGTTAATCATTTTTTGAATAGTTGGCGTTTTACGAGGAATCTGATTTTATAGCGATGTATTTTTTTCTTTTTATTTTACATTTTCAACAGGATAACAATATGAAGTTTTTTTTCGGACAAACCGAATGTTTCTGTGGTAGTCTTTTGGGGGACCTAAAAAATATAATTGGAATCGGATGTGCAGTCTCTCGGCATGGAGTAAAGTCCGTTGAATCGTGCAAACACCTCTTTCACCTTGAATGTATTAAGGCTTGGTACCGAAGCTGCCCGACATGACATGATTATTCAAGTACACTGTCAGACGTCCCATTTTGTCCATCATGTAAGATGAAAATGGACTATGTTCTTCCCATCTGCAGAACCAATGGTTATTGTCATTTTTTAAAGCACGATAAAAACAACAATACTTTAAAGATATATAATTGTTTTAAACTTAATTATTAAATGTTAATTTATAAATTTTTATTTGTAGATGCGCTTGGAACGTACATTGAATAGGATGACGTTAGAGAAAATATTCAACGCTTACAAGAGATGCCGGTGGACTCCCATAGTCGCGTGTGGCGACGGAGACTTGCACCTTTAACGGTTTTTCATGGTATGTATACATTTTACGAAATGCTAAACAATCAATTTCATTAAGATTATTAAATATAAATTTAAGAACAGATCGGATCCTGTTCTTCATTGACCTCAGCATGGATAACAATCCATTAGCAGATGCATTTGAGGCCCTGCTAATGGAACCAGAAAATGAAGGACCCGAATGCAACGTTTGGGAGGGTGGAGGAGCCCCAGATGCTGATGGGGCCAACAGCCAAACCAGCGGTGGACCTCAGGAAACCGTTATAGAGGGTAGAGGAGCCCCAAAAGATGATGGCCAAACCAGCGGAGGACCTCAGGGAAACGTTGGGGAGGGTGTGGGAGCCCCAGATGCTGATGGGGCTAACAGCCAAACCAACGGAAGACCTCAAGGAACCGTTGGGGAGGGTAAAGGAGCCCCAGTTTTCATACTGGAGTACCTACCATAACCACATGAGATGGCATAATGGTGATTGGTTAATCTGCACCATGTCCGGTGTGTATAGGAATAAGTATAAAGTGAATTTTAAAAAATCACATGAGGTCATGTCAACCAAGAACCTCATAAATGCAGAAATTATGATGCCCAATTGACTTGTAATTTTTTATTATTCAAAATTCAGAATAAATATGGATCCTTAAATTTCCAATCGTCCGTTACCCTTATAAACTCTTGTTTATTCTATTGCATCATAATAGTCATTTAATGTTTTTTTTTAATTTGGATTTAATTTCAAATTTTTGGGAATTTGACCATCTAAAACTTAAAAATATGTCTGCATTTATTAGCCATCTAATTCGCTTTGCAATGCACCTATACAATTAATAATTGTTTTACAACTTTCCTACGGATTCACACTTTTTTAAAAAAAATTAAAAACTTTTGACAGTTTTGTATTGACAGTGGCGAAAGTAGGATTGATGGAAAATGGTAGAATTATAAAAATAATACAACAATTGTATTTATCTTGACACAAAATAGTACAAGTTTTTAAGGGGCGCAACAGAAAATAATATTCTTTTTACGCCCCTTAGTTCGTGGTTCATTCTGAAATGCCTGGAGAAAGTCATGTGCATGCGTGGAATCATTCGCCCCTGTTCCGTTCTAAATTTCCAAACTACCAACCCGTTCGAGCTTCAAAGTTCATAAAGTTTCAACTACGCCACACCGTATTTCTTCACCAGCCACGTTAACCAAGTTTTTGGAAATAGTTGACTTTTAATTTAAACGTCGGTTTTTTCAAGTTCATTCGTTTGGCCTTTACCACAGCTCCTGCTAGAGTCACGTTAGACAGTCCAGAACCGACCGTTTTAAATCAACGGCTTCATTCATCTCTCAGTAAATAGAGCTAGGCGCACCGGGGGCAGGGGGTCACGTTAGCTCATTTTCGATTCAATCGACTCTTTTAGCATCCGGTATTTCTTCTTTGGGGCGAGCTCTTTTTTACGTTTGTAACGTTTTATTATAGTACATATAACAATTTATCAACTCCATAATTAGTTAAACATGGGAATAATTAGTTAAACATAATTAAACCACCAATCAAAAGGGTCACCACTTTGAATACATCAACTTTGACTATTTAAAGGGACTAATTCTGAACTAAACACTAATTCTCACGAGTAAAGTACGAACCCTAATCATTTAATCATTCATTTAATTAATTTGACATACAATTCCGTAATACAATTACTTAATCCGGCGCTCATCCACATTTCTGTAGTTCAAAAGCAACCGATTCAGCTGATCTGACTATATTCTGACTTTGATGAATCCATCTCTAATCCGAGGAAACAAGATAAGCTTGAGTAAGAACAGGTGGAATAGTTACGACAAAAGGAATTGTATGTAAGAAGAAGGGTAATTATAATTTTGTACAATATTAACTTAGCTTTGGAATAAATCATCTTAAATAAGATCTCAATTAAGAATTAGTAGAAATTTAGGTGAGTAACCATAAGAAGGTCCCTAATACGCTGGCTCATTTTGCTTTGAGAACTTTACCCTAATTGCTTTTACACCTTCATTTTTTTCTTCATAACTTATTAGGATAACACAAAAAATTGATTGAAAAGTATTTTAACTAACTTATTTCTGTTTCTGTGTTTTTTCATTATTTTGACATATTAGGTTTAAGATTCTAGGACTGATTGGTAATCTTGTTATAGTGAGAACTTCCAGGTTGGTTTGCACTTTCAGCAAGTTTGCCCATGCTTGAAAAATTGCCCATGGGATCATCTTGAAATGACTGCGGTCGTCGATTTTGATTTTTTAGGCTTCTGACTTGTCTAGGGTAGGGCTTTGTCAATTGGCTTGACTCGAAGTGTATTTCCCCTTCATTCTTTGGAATGAATTTACAGTCGTTTTTTTTCAAGTTTGACCTGTTTCTACCGATGAACTATAAGATTGTTGCAGCTGTTAAGTTGAGGCTTTGATCTTTGATTGCAACTGTCAGGAAATTAATCTTCCTCATTGTAGAAAGTCCAAAAATCAGTTTCAGTAGGGTGGGTTGATGGATGGGTCCCCGTGGACAAGAAGCTATGACAAGCTTTACATTTTCTAGCTTTGGGAATTCAAATCCATAGGGATGGAGATTGTAAGAGGGATCAGATAGTACGTAATCATAAAGACTCACGGCAATGTCAAGATTTTTAATCGTCTTCGCACAGCTATCGAGTAGAAGCAGAAAATTTTTGGGACAGATGTTACAATCATTAGGGATGGTCAGCTTTTGTAGAATCTCTGGACACTTGAACAGTCCTGGAGTTCCATCTTGACCCAACCTACCCACTGGGCTCGGCAAGTCCAAGATTTTGGCTTACTTGACCTTGAGTTGAAGGGTATGTTGAAAAAATGGGGAAGTTTGGTGCAAACGAACAGCCTTTTTGTCCAAATGGTAGTCCAATTCCTTCTTCCACTTTTTGTAGACCAGACGGAAGTTCCAGGCACATTCGGCCCTCGAATAATGGAATACTTTCTCCCACACCTTTAAATTCACAGTAAAATATGTCCTGAACATTAAATTAATGTTTTAAACATTTAAATGGGGAAAAAGCTACCTCAATGGGTAGATGAATTGAAGATGGTGAATTAAGTTCCAAGTATCCATTGCCCATTGCCAGTTCTTCCATCTGGTCTTGGGGAACGCCGGCAGCTAGCTCTTCTACTTCTTCAACCAAGTCCCTTTAAAGGCATCAGTTCACATTTAAAATACAAACAACGATAATAATGACATCATGCGCTTTTAAAACCTAGTGTAATTTCACAATACCAAACATTCCCACAAACTGTCTCTCTCAGTAGACTATTCATTAACTATACAAAGTAAGTGAGGCAAATCAAACCAAACTCACATACAGAGAAGCTATACCTAGAAGGTTGGAACCGGAGGATGGGTGAATACTGATGAAGAAGAATTTACCGAATTTCCTCCTGAGGGATCGTCTCATCAATCATTGCCATCATCGCCTTGTCCTTCATAAGCTCCTGTTGCTCATAGTCAAGGTTCCTGTTGATCAAACAAACAGATTTGTAGTTAGGATCGCAAATACTAAAATATTAAAAACTCGACAGCTAACAAATTAAGTTATCTGTATTTCACATCAAGAATTATCTACTCAAATTTCACAAACTTTAAATTCCCTATTGAAAAATGCTGTAAAAATGTTTAATGCCTTACGAAAAAATAGATTCTTTGTCGTCTTCCTTCTGTTTTTCTTCCTGTGAAAAAGGTATATAGTAAGTATATTATATAAACCAGGTTGCATATTCTGCTATTCGATGGAAATCGATCGATAATTTTCCCATCTTTAGATATCGTGTGGGACCATATTCATATTTAATTATTGGCCAAAAAGGCGAGAATGCATATAACAAAATGTCTACAAACTAAATGGAAACTTGAAGATAATTTCCGAAATTCAAAGAATTCAAACTCCTTAAGGCCGAATTAATAAAAAGTAGACCTTATTACCCTAAACAAGCCGTCTCGGCAGCCTTCCTCATCCTTTTCACTCTCCATCCTGTGAAAACGCTCGCCTACCTCTGATAAGTCGGGTTATCTGGTTTGTAAAAAAATTCAACTCTATTAAAAAACACTGCTTCTCCTTCAGTCGCTGAACGTCTATCATTCGATCATCGTCGTTGTTCTCACAAAATAATTTCATACAATAAATTTAAAGTGGATTATGGTGGCCCATGTCGGTCCCTTCACAAGTCATCCTCCAAACCATCGAGGACTGGGGATGAACTAGTGTTTCGTTCGAAATAGTAAGCCGAAGGGTTTGCAGGTTTTCCAAGCTGATCTAATATCTTATTTGTCAGTTCTAGATATCAGGCTCCTTTTTTTGGTGATATGTTCTCCGACGTGTTGGGATTGTCAATGCAAAACGTCTTTTATTACTTCTGGGATGTAGGTTTTGCCATGTCTTAAAAAACGCAGACCAGAAACGCGCTAGATCATTTAAATAAAGCTTTGATTAGAGTTGGGTTTTAATAACTTTAATAATGATTTTGTAGTTTCTTTTGTAGATTCTTTACCGTTTATTAAGGTATTTTTGCTGTAGTTTTAATCTCTGAACTTATCGTTAGAAACAACCCATCCAAAACTTTTAATTAAATTAATTAAATTAAATTAAATTAATTAAATTAAATTAAATTAATTAAATTAAATTAAATTAATTAAATTAATTGAATTCTAGGATTAAAAATAGGAAAAGTAAATTAGTTTATACTAAATATAGAATACAACGTTCAAATAGTAACTTTGATCACATAACACTAAATCCTACAATCTTGAGAGCAGGTTTTTCCTTACAAAAATTATATTTAAGGGCCTTGGACTGATTTTTAGATTAATATGATTTCTTTAAACATAGCTATACTTACGTGTCATCCAAGTCAGACTGATTAACAATTACCAATTTTCCCGCATTTTTTAAATGCTCCAAGTACTCTAAGTTGTCCGAATGACCGGCATATTTTAGGTAGTTATCCTTACAATAAATCCTGTAGTTCAATGCAGGCGGAATGCCTTTAATAAATTCCCTCAACAGCTTTGTCTGTAGAATTAAATGTCCACCTTCACCTCTACGTTAGGGAGTCTATGGATGATATGCTCTCATAAGGTTGGGTCCATCAATATGGAGATCAACAAAAGTAGGATAATTATTATCCTTGAAAGCGCTTTCAGGTACAAGGTTATAATCCAGAATCATTTATTTGTAATCGGTAAATAAATATGTTTATAAATACAAAATTTATAAGCTGTTACGGCCATTTACCTTAATTTCTAATTAAAGGTACCTGATATACGGGCGGTAATTTTTGTCCGTGCAGATGAAGATGGATTGCTGGAGCTGGATTGGAATTAGGATCGACTTGACGAGCAAGCTTGTCGTTGACTCGCCTTGTTGCTAGAACTCCCAGATCCAGATGGTAAAATCATAGGTGGCTGTGTACATGTTGTAGCGGTCTCAGAGCTACGTGTCCTTTAGGTTAGGGAGGGGAGGGTATTTGAAGAAGTTCTGTTGGTATTTGAAACATCTTCATCTCGACAATCCCTGTACACGTAAAATTTAGTTCGTAAATACATCTCATAATCGTGGAATTTATAGGCAAAATGGGTCATCAGATATGGAAATTTGCACAAGTATTAAAAACTCAATCGGATTTTTTGTCTTGCATCAAATTTAAGATAATTTGGATAATTCAATAATTCTTGGTTTGAATAATCTTACAGGTCCTAACAAAAACCGAAATCAATTTGTACATATCCTGGTCCTATCCACTAAAAATGATCTCATGAAGGTTTTTCCAAATTCGTGTAATTTTGCCACTTTTCACAAAAACCCGTAGTGCAAATTCAATTGAAATGGAAACCAGATATAATAATGACAAGTTTCAATATACAAAAACGTACCAAATGGATAATATTATTGTGAAAATAATTTGAAAACTTTACAAAACTGTCAAAATAAAAGTGTAAATTTGAGAAAATTGCGAAACTGACTAAGAAAATTAAAAGGATTTTTCCAAATTGTGCTGCAAGGCTGATCAAAGAAAAGGTAAACAAAAAATGTTTGTGACAATTCGATTTCGAATTCGTGTTCCAAAACCATAAATAATGTTCTTTAAATATTTACTTACACTATAGCCTTTATTTTAGTATTTAGTTTAGGCTCAGAGTGGCTAAGAATGTCTGCAAAAGCTTTCTGAATTTCCTGTTCAAGTTGAATTTTACTCTGAAACTCTGCAGATGTTTTCAACGCTTGAGTTAAAAGCCTTTGTGTCTCTGATAGATCTGCTTCGAGTTTTTTATTTTCTACATTTGATTCATTCAAGAGTGTCATTGCTTGTCACAAATGAGCCTTATAAGTACTAGAACTAGTTTCTTCTTGCTTTTAAAGTTTTTCCTTTTCCCCTAAAAGGCCCTTCATCTCTTCTAGTTCAGCAATGAGACTGTTGGATCTAGCCTCCGCCTTTGCATAATTTATTTGCTGTTGTTGTAAAGTGACGTCAAAGTTAGCGGATTTAATCCTTTCGTCATTCAAAACTCGATTTGTTTTTGCTAGGTCGTCATTAATGCTTTTAAAATCAGACTCTCCCTTCAATAGAAGCAGTTTTTTTGTTTCCAAAGTCCGTTCGAGCCTGGAGCATTTGCTTGTTTCTTCAACGAGCAGTCCACGTACATCATCCAGTTCACAGTCAAGGGAAATTGATTTGGATTTCTGCTCAGTCGACATTCCTGTCATACTTCTCTAGTATTTGGGAATGTTCTTGCTTTAGAAGCTCATTTGCTCGTTTCAATTGTCCTTTTAATCGTGAAGACTTGTTGGTCTCTTCTGTTAGAAGACAGCGTGTCCCCTCCACCTCACCCTTGAAAAGTATGTTGTCGTCGTTTGTGCTCTTAAGCAGCTCTCGCGTATCTTCAAAATCTTGAGTAAGTTTTGACAAAGTCGCTTCCACAAAAAGTCTTTCTCTAAGCTCATGTGTACATCCCTGCTGGGCTTGTTCTAGGCTTTGAGATCCTCAGTTCGGTCAGTGTGTTCATTCAAACGTTGAGATTGATTTTGTAGGTTGGCTTGAAGGCTGGTTGACGTCTCAATTAATATTTGGACCTGTTCAGCAAGCTTGTATTGATTTGTCTCGTCCTTTTTATCTAAATTAATTAAAAAATAGTCCATCAATATTTGAACAATAATAACAGCAGTTATATCTACCCTACGTGCATAAATCTGGTCCAGGAGTGGGTATGGTTTTTATGAAAATGGTCAGACTTTCCCAAAAGGTTCCCGGTTTTCGGTGTTCAGGCTGAAATAATTTTCGAAAATTCATACCTTTCCGAAAACATTAATAGTCTCCATGTGTAATGTTTTTTACCTATACCTTAACCTATAAATCTCCATCACACTCTTTGGCATCAACCGAAATTTCATCTCGGCTGGCTAGGTGAAAATCATCCGTTTCGACGGCACTGCTTATTGGAGACTGACAAAGTGGTTGTGTATTTTCAGACCTAAGTTTAAAAAACAATCGATTTCCTTATATATTTCAGATTAGTCTACAGAAATTTCAAAGTGTTTTAAGAAATTTAATTTAAACGAACCGTAGTAAACTTTCATCACATGAACCCACGACAGGGCAACTAATGGCTTCAAGAACAGAAGAAGAATCAACGGAATCATGTTTTCTAGCTCTTGAGGTAGATTTCTGTGTTTTTGCAGGTTTCGTCTTCTTTGGTTCCCTCTGTAATTCATTAAAAGAAAATTAAAAAAATAACAATCTTATCTTCTCTAGTAAATAACCCCCTTAATAAATACCATAAGCCATTTGTCAGATTATACACATAATTTGAGCTGAAATTGAAAACTAAAATTTACACACATGCACTATATATTTTATTAAAAATGTCAAACTTACTTTTTTGTACGTGTAGGTAAGACCTTTTAATTCGGCTTGTAATTGGTTGCACTTTTCTCTTTTAAAACAGCTTATCTCGTGTTTTGGTTTATATTTTAATATATGTTTTACCACTTCGGTCACAAAAAAATTTAGATTTATCAGAGTGTGTTTCGTCTATGATTAAAACAACTATTATACGTGAATTCAAAATCACAACAGCGATATTTGTTTTCACCGTTCACAATTACGAGACTATCGTGGACACTTTTCAGGGGTTCTGCCATTTTGAAGTGTATAAATTGTAATTAAAACAAACTGATCGACACAAACAAGGCGGGCAAGGATTCAGCTTGTCCCTGCTAGACTACGCATGGGCTATATGTGTTATATGCATATAAAACAAACACAAGGAACTACGACTTTTTATCATGCATAAAGAGTCCTATTGGCCAAATGTGAATACATAGGCGTGGTTTAGTACACACTCACTCATTTACTATTTTGGAAGAAATTGTGGATGAGTGCATGGCATTAAAATAGCATGCATGATCTACAGGGAGCAAAGGAACTACAAACGCGGGCCATAAAAGGCAGAGGGCGCACCGTGCCACTTCTCCGTGTATGCAGCAGTGTTGATTTCACTTTACAAGCCAAGGTTTGTAAATTTTTCCCATGCTATTTCATATGGGTTTCCTTCGTAGCTAAAACAATGACGCTTTTAACTACGAACGAAAAATCAAGATTTGAAGTAAAGACTGTTTGACAAATTGTTTTTAAATATAAAGAGTCATAATTTAATTAATTGTGAGCAGTCAGCGGTGAGGCTAGTCAGAACGAACTCGATACCATTGAGGAAAAAGTCATTTTTGATGAATGTATTGGAGAAAATGGACTTTTATATGAGGTACCACTTAAGATTTGATTTAAAATCCATAGACTATTACTTTTATCCGACTTTATTGTTTGTAACCTTGGGGATGACTCGTCATTCATGTTGGAAATTTTGAAATGCCGTTTCTTGAGCGCATTTGTTGGGATTGTTTTGAGTCACTTGTCTCCATTGATGTCAGGTTTACAAATTCCACAATCAAAACATTCGATGTCTCATGCCTTAAGGATTGTAAGAACCTAAAGAAGTTTGTCTTGGAAAGACGAGTTCTGTCTGAATTACGATTGGATGACAGTTACAGCATCAGCAATTTCCATCTTATACCGGAATCCATTGATAAGTTGTGCATTCATTACATTTCGATATTGACGACCGAACTGGGAGAGATTTCCTCTTCGGGATTGAAGAACTTGAAAGATTTGCAGTTAGTCAAATGTGGTGCTTCCGGTTTGTATGGAGTTGATGGGGAAGTTTTTAAAACTGCAAACTACTCCCGAAATTATGCAACTTGGAAGCCGGAGACTTGCGTTTCTCCGGTCCTGACGAGGAAACCAGTTTTATTTCATTTAGGGACAGTTTAATACCAACACGGCATAACAATCCGGAAGTACGAATAAATGGAATTTTTGTTACGAGGGAAAGTCTTTCAATTCCATTCAAGCAGGAGTGGTAATTAACTCACAATTTCATGCTTAGGTTGGGGACTTGGGGAGTTTTCTATACCTAATTTAAGGTAATTTACTAATTCTGTGCTATTTATTTTACATTCAAGTTCGGCTTGTGCTCTCGGTTGGTGTAGTTGTGTTTTCACGTTCGTTCCAGGGATAATTGTTTTCTCTAGGCTCTGGAGCACATTGTATTTAGTATCTAGTATC
>JAQFZA010000998.1:0-11478 GCA_034695115.1 Desoria olivacea
GCCCCAGCATTCCCACACGGTTGTATGGATGACATTCTGTCCATTTCCAAGTTGGGACAGAAGTATGACATCCCTGTACATGTTGATGCTTGTCTTGGTGGATTTTTGATCGCTTTCATGTCCCAAGCCGGTTTCGAACTTCCTCCCTTTGACTTCCGGCTTCCTGGAGTCATCAGCATTTCAGCTGACACTCACAAGGTAGCCGATCTTAGTTCGTAATTATGTTGGTTGCTTATTTCGAAGAAAAGTTTGATATTGAAAAATTATTCCAGTACGGATTTGCACCCAAAGGGTCCTCCGTTCTTTTGTTCCGAGAGAAGAAGTTCAAGCATTATCAGTACTTTTTACACACGGATTGGCCGGGTGGCCTCTACGCGTCCCCAACCTTGGCTGGCTCACGTCCTGGAGCCCTAATTGCAGTTTGTTGGACGACCATGATGTACTTCGGGATGTCGGGTTATGTGGACATGACCAGGAAGATTATCCAGACGGCAAGGGACATTAAAATAAAGTGAGCTCCTTGCCTTCCTAATAATCATATTAAACAAAACATACGCTACTGTTCTATGGTTAAAGAAATAAATGTCAAACGCATGGAAATGTTAAGGTTGAAGGAAATTGAGGGAATAAGTATAATGGGTGACCCGGAGGTAAGTGTAATTGCTCTGGAGTCGAAACAATTTGACATTTATCGCCTACTAGAAGCCATGAAAAAGCGAGGGTGGGTCCTAAATGCACTTCAGTTCCCACCGAGGTCAGTCAACTTGGAAATTAAAATTATTTAGCATATTATTGACATATATTTACGAAAATGTGGTTTCAATATCAAACTGACGTATTTGTCACATTGGAAATGGTAGCATCCACTTCTGCCTGTCTTATAATCAAACGGAGCCCGGAGTTGCGGAAAGCTTTCTGAAAGACATGAGAGAAGCCGTGGGGGTTTTGATGGAAAGTCCAGGAGGAGTGACATCGGGCGTGGTATTTATTTAAAACATCCTGCATTTAAAACAATTTCACATCACCGACCTTTAATCTTTAATGATAAGAATTATGATATCAATTTAGGCTGCCATTTACGGAAGTTCTCAGACCGTTCCGGACCGATCCCTGGTTGGCGACATTGCGGCTATTTACATGGACAAGTTATGCGATACAAACTTCAATTCATACACTACCAATCCGGCTTTGTAAATGTTCTGAGTTAATCCTTAATACTTAGATTAATACAGTCAAAGCCTGAAGAAGATGTTTCGAGACGTGTCGCAATAGTGAATAAATACATTTTGAATGACACCTAACCAAACCTTTTATTATCGAGTCTTACTGTATCATCGCCTTGTAAATCCTCTAATTAACCGTTTCAAGCTTCGTAGGTTGAATATTCTTGGTCTCCTAGTTTCAGTTTCATTTTTAAGGAGAATGCAACTTTCACTTAAAAATGCATGTCCTTTCCTCCGTATATCAATCGATGTTAAAAAACACCACCGACAAGACATACAATGACCTGCTGTGTGCTGGAAGAATCCTCTTGAGACTATTTTGCGTGCATTGGGAAAAAACGGGTAGCACCGATGGGGTTGCAAATTTTTAAAGATATGAGATAGGCTTGTACATTCACACTTCATACATATATGGCCATTATATTTTAGGTAGGGTTACCATTCAGCCTTCAGCCTGCATTTTGCATAGCCGGCTTTGTCCAATAAAATTAGTTGTGAATGCATGTTCATTATTTGCCGAAACCGATCCGAATCAAGCCGCGGCAGTTGTTGTGGATGAGGTCGGCTTCGTTAAAGTACACCGATTTACGTGTCGTCATTTCAACCCTGGTCATCCATCAATTCAGTCAACGCTTATTCTGTTCTGCATTTAAAAATAAAACCCATCAAGAGTGTCGACCCTGTGAATTCTCTAAAATTCGGATCAATTTTTTTCCGGCAACTTTGTAATCCTTCTGTTACAATGTTACCTTCGAGGGGAGGAAATGGCTAGTTGCCCATTGTTGACTATGGTACAATAATACAATGGATATTTGGTGTTACAAGTGTCATACATTCGAAGACTTAAAAGTTAATCTGAAGGCTTTGATGGGATTCTAAATGGTATGAGTAGCTATATTTTGTGTCAAACATTAATTTTAAGGTATTAAATAAAATCGAAAATACCGGATGTAATAAAATAAGAGGATGATGGACTTCGTATTTGTACAGACTGAATTGATATGAAAATGAAACAACCATTATGATTATAATTACAGTCCTGATTTCGTAATTAGACGATCTGTGACTTTATTACTTGAAGATGAAGTTGACCCTGAACCAGAACCACTGGCTGGTGAAGTTCCTGAGGGACTTGAATTTGGAGGGGATCACACAAGCCTTGGCCCCAGACATCCCAACGTCACACAGGTACGTCGGCTTATTTTAATTCACTTTCAGATTTATCGGCTACTGTCGCACATGTAAGTGTAACTGTCATTATTGCATTCGGAATTTTGAGTAATTAAGGACCAAATTTATAATTAGTTAATAGTCTATGAGTTTATATAAGTATCATCCTTCAAAATTATGCATTTAAGTCGTTGGGTATTATTTAGAGTAAACCCAATTTTGAAAGGGTATTACTTCTCAGCCTTTTGAAAATGACTATTTTTGTCCATTTAACACATGACACGATTGAGTTAAATTAATATGGTTAAGTATTATGTACAGTATTTTATGATTAGGAAACAAGGAAAAGGGATTGATAGTCTGATCGACGTGACTGTTACGACTCGTCAGGTTGACAAGATGGTCTACCATAGGTTTCCAACCCCACAGGAAGGGACGCATATGTGTCAGAAATTGAGTCAACCTTTTTTAAGGTGACTGTTTTCCATACCAGAATAAGGAACCTACCCATTCTGAATATATGAACCGACACTGATTACTGAGCCTGTCCATAGCTCAAGCGATCTCCACTACCCATCCAAACGTCCCCTTCCCTTGTTGGTTGGTGCGGCTAGTAATTTGGGGGTGAGGGTCCCAATGGGTCCCACGTCATACATGAAAGTAGCTATGCCTGCCTGGTTGGTTACTTCCAGGCCTAGGGTAGTTCCGCAATAGGCCATGGGCCTTTGCGGCAGGTGAACCAGAGCTTATGAGCAATGGTCAGCCGACCTTCCTAAATACATACATACGTGGTCTACCATGCCTGGTGACAGATCAAACTTTCCTCAGTCCTCAGTTAGTTCTTAGCTTTAAGTTCAACTTTAAAGTTAAACTTTGTTAGTTCCAAATTATTGAGCTGTACGAACTAGGTTATGTAGGTCTGATTCAGAGATTAATCGATACATGCATATCAAACATGATAACATTTGCCCTTACTTATAGTAAATGAACTCACAAATCCCCTTGAGAATAAAATGCACGATTTCCTACTTGGAGCTGAGATGGAAAAGAATTTTAAATAGCTACTATGTTCTTGTATCAATAGTCTGCCAAAACAAAATCCATAAACATTTACCTAGTATGCAGTCCCGATGTTACTAAGCATATTAGAAGCATACAGTCCTAACTTGATTAATTTTTAAATATTTCATATCTACTTCGAAAGTGTAAAATGTTTGTCAACCGTGGATACATATTAGTCGGTCACCAGCTCCCCCATTTACACTTTACAAATAAAGTTAGTTTTGAAAATATTTCCTGGTATCACAATTACCAAGTCCATTTAAAGGTTTTCGAAAGGAATTTATTTTGGGAAGAAACTTCCATCGATAAGATCGGATAATGGATGAAGTTCGAGATGATTTTACATAAGGTCGTGGTAGGGTTAGATGCGATACAATGGGAAAAGGTCCTATCTGCAGGTATGTGTCCACCGATGCATGATGTGCCCCAAGTCATTATGGTTCTCATTTCTTACGTTCTAAAATGTATTTTCATTCCTTCCTGTTATTAGGACCTCCAAATATGTGACACGTTAGCTTAAGGAATGAGTCAGGATTAATTGATCGGTGGATTCTAAAATGATACAGCAAATGTACTAGAAATAACCTCCGGGTTGCGTACGTGCTGATAAAAAAATTCAATCGATCGTTTTGTTTGTTGATTTTAATATCGATTTAATGTTAGTTTATTTGTATGTGCGATCGAGTAACCTCATTTATTGCAGCATAGGTGCCTTTATTCTAATGAAGTAATTAAACTACGACTAAATAACTGAAGTTTATCAAAAGTTTGTCTTTTTTAAATCTTTTTTTTTACGAAAGGAGTCCATTAAAATATGATCCATTACTTTTTTTATACAATTAATCAATGACTTAATACAAGTTCATCGATGGACTCTAAATGGTATAGTATTTGTATTTTTTCTAGAACCTGTGGTAGTGTTCAGTACTTTTAATTCGTAAAGGCACGAATTCGATAAAATAGAAGATAAAATTATCGCAGCTATTATTCTCCCAGACTTTTTCAAAAGAGGTTGATTGGTAAATTCTATTAAAACTAGATAATTAAAAATAGTTGAATCGTTATAGTTTCTTCCATATTGTTTTGTGGGTCTGATGAGAAGTCTTTCAGTGGTTGAATTTCCGTGGGGATGGATTATTGGTAACAACAATTCAGGGACTAAATTGACAAAGTAGCATGTCAGTTTATACATACATCTCTCATAGTTAGCCATTACTGAGCCTTCCGTCGGGGGTCCTTATAGTGTTCAGGGCTCCAGCACGTTCGATAATAGTATCGTTCGGATTCGTTAAAACTCCCATATAAGTCCGTAGGAGCGAACTTTCCACATTTCCCATTAATAAGTGGACAGTGCCTATAGCCTTGATCAGGATTACTGTCTATGCAGCGATACATATATTCGTCTTGACAGATGCCAGCGTTTGGATTCAGTCTTTTGATCTCCTTCCCGCAGAGCATATGAACATTCCTCGGGCTGTTAGGTAGTTTAGAAATAATGTCCGGTGGACAGGTGCAGTTACTCGGCTTTTGAGCTGTAGTATAACAGACCCAGAAGAACAGGGTTAGGAGAATTGTTAGGAGATTCCGGATCAGACGGTGTATCTTCATCTCAATGTTGTTGATCCGTACGACTCCTGAAACACAAAGAGATTGAATGACCTTTTAATTCGTTTGCAATTCTTTCTAACCTCCAACTGCAGTAAACTGAAAAATAATGACTCACCTTAACACGTTTTCCAGATTACACCTGAATTTCAATAACTAACACAGAGCTTTTGTGGAATGGTACGTGGAATGAACAAACTCAATGAATCATGTTTCATATTCCATTCTTATGAATTCCACAGCATTAAATAAACAATGAAATATTAAATTTACAACTGAATTGAAGGTCCAAGAGGGCAGACTTTCGTAATTAAATTCATACAATGCCTTTGTACAATTCTAACCAGCTTAACTTTTACTTTGATTTCTTGGTGACGAAGGCCACTGTTTTACTTGGCTATGTCCTTTGATTTGTAAAAATTTGTATTACCTTGAAACAATTACGATAAAGGTTAGCAAATGGGCAGATAAATGGAGGAGACAATTGCACAGACACAGACATACGTAATTTTATTGTTTACAAATTTCTGTACGTATATGATTTTTTACAGGATTTTCTGGACGATTGTGTTCATTCTTATGTTTGGCCTTTGTTTTGGCTTTATCTGGCTGGTTGTGATGGAGTACATAAGAAACCCAGTTCTTATTTATGAGATGGCAACGAACAAATCGTGTGACCGAGTTCCGTTTGGTTCTATTACCGTCTGCAATGTCAACATGATCAATAAAAACAAAGTGGATGAATTCTATTTAAAGTGCGTTGTACATGAACTTCGAGATAAAAGATATACGATATGCTAAGTTAGAAATAAATAATTAAATTACTATTTTTATCTCTTAAGCATCTTTCAACCAGCAATGGACGAGGATACAGTGACTTACAACAACGTCACATGGAGTAAAGCTGACGCTATTCAAGGTTTTTATCACCTGGACCATCGTTGTAACTTAGCCCGAAGCTTTGTAAAATTCTCCAAGTTTCTTTCAAACGACGATCATTCCGATGATGAAATTGGATTGAGACATTACAAAGAGTGGGTTGATTATCAAAACATCACATTGACTGAAAATGATACCTACAAAAACAAGATATTGCCATTCATAAAAAGTGTAAGAAGAATAATTCCCTTCCATAAATATTAGAAACGCTTTAAATGTAATTATTTTTCTAATTAGTACTTTCAGTAATTAGAGTAAATCATGTAAATGTATTAAATTGCACATATTTGCAGGCGATTCAAAGCTGTGACAACCAGATTCCAGTCTGTGGCTGGGTGGGCTCAGAACCTGTTCCTTGTAGGGGGCAATGGGTTCCGGTGGAGACGGACGCCGGCCTCTGTTGCACCTTCAACATGGAACCAGAGGAACTTATGAAAAAGTAAGTAGACAATTCACAATCTCTAGTTGATCTGAATTTTGTTCAAAAATCCGTTAACGTGTTGCTCTGAAGTAAAATAGCTGGAACTGCAATTGGATAAATAATAGCAAGATGCATGATGATGCATTAAGAAACCTAAAAAACCGATTTAAAACTTAAAAGTCTAAAGCGTTCGGGGAAATTAAATTGATGCGGACCTTAATGTTTCGTTTGGCGATACAAATTCTGTAAGGCTGACTCCAAATTTAATATTTCCAGGCACCCTGAAACTGGGGCAGTGTCTAAATTCAAAGTCCCTATCAATGAAAGTGACATTGTAGCCTGGAATGGATACAATATCGAAGACGATTTGCTAAATGATAGCAAGATTACGGCCAACAATCCGCCGTCTAACCGAATGTATGAGATCCCGAAGCGTCAGTACAGAACTGGCCGGTTTGCGGGCTTCTCTTTCATGTTGAACCCGGGGAATAAAAATGAGACATTCTGTGGCTCTCATGATTCAATTGGATTTATTGTACGCAAATCAGAACTCTGAAACTACTTAAGCCAATCAGTTTTTAACGATTTAAATGGGTTTATTAATAAATAGCTGGCAGTCCATTCTCCGGATGAGATCCCTGACATCGGCAGGCACGGAGAATTCATCGAAATAAATCGAGAAGCCCGTGTCACTGTCACGGCCAGAGTTCGACTGGCCGGGGACGGATTGGATTGGGTCTCAAAGGTAAAAAAATTAAGTGTCAAACACATTAGTAGAATACATTATTTAAATGATGGAAATATAATTCCAGGAAAAGCGAAACTGCTGCCTGAAGGACGAATGTCCACTGGATGAGTTTCATAACTACACCAGGACCAACTGCATCTCTGAATGCGTAGCTAAGATGACAAACGACGTGTGTAAATGTTTCATGGAAAATATGCCCCGTATGTAACTGTTATTTTATTTATTGAGAGTAAAATGTCCATTTAATTATTGTCAATTCAACAATTAAGGACCTGCAAACCAAACCATATGTGGACCCTCGGATTACTCGTGTGTGGAGGACATTATGGGTATGCCTGTTATTCTGCTATTTGGTTGTCATCTTTGCAACCTTAATTTAAATGAAAAGTATACAAACTTGTGTTATTTGTGATATTCACAGAACAACTGAACGACGGACGTCTGAAATTAAGCTGCTCCCACTGCCTGGATCGGTGCAATGTCATCAAGTATGATATCTTAGTCACGCACCTAAAGATGCGAGACAACCTCAACAATCAAAAAGGAAAGATTTGGTATGAATGAATTTGGAATTATAGGCACCGGACGTAATTTTGACCTCCGGCCGAGCACTTATAATTTGCCGACGGTTGGTCGTAGTCCTCTAAACGCTTTTATTTATTCAAGGGACTTTTACAGAACATAATATAATATTATTATGGCATATTAGGCAGTGGCGAGCACAATAAGTGACCAATTTTTTTTAAAAATAGGTCCAACAACGAGCCGAGCATTGTTCACGTGTTCTTTAGGGAAAAGCCGATTGAAACTAAGATCCTCCAAAAGACGACCAGTTTTTGGACTCTTTTCGGTAAGTTTTGTTTGCAGTTTGTCTGATTCTGTTTTATTGTGATGTAGATTGACTAGAGCTTAATAGTACGCACTTAATACATACATACTTAATAGCTTAATGTAATATGAATATGATGAATAGGTAATATTGGTGGAATCGTCGGCCTTTGCCTTGACTGCAGCATCCCGGGGATCATGCAAGTCATTTACGCAATAATCTTTACACTAATCCTTGGAAGATTGTACAAGAAAAAAAGGAACGGTGACCCACCTGCCGCAACTGGTAATGAATTGGCCATCATTGACTCTCTGACCAACTATGGGAATTCAGGCCGCGAGTCAACAATCCCAGCCGCCTTGTATCTGCGTTTTTGTGGATCCGTCTTCAATCTGGCCCACCCCGCTCTGTTTATTGTGTCCCCAGCGGTCCCAGAACTCCATGAACCGTTGTTTATTCGAGTTCGACCCCAACATGAATTGGCAGGAAGCCAAGCGGCATTAAATATACAGTTCTGCGGATCCGTTTTCAATCTGGCTCACCCAGTTCTTGTTAATTTGCCCTCTGCATCACCAGCGATCCCAGAAGTCCCTGAACCGCTGTTCATTCGAGTTAGACCCCAACAATAACCATCAGTGGAATTTTTAGGACTGTCAAAGTAAATATTGGATGATGTTCGGTATGAAATAATGATTCTAAGTATCAATTTAGTTTTTAGGATAATTATAATTTGTAAATGTAACCGCTTATATCGGACCTTACAGGACAGATACATTTAATTTAGGATGCACCAGCTTCAAGATCTTAATTAAAGAACAGATGTATGTTATTTATTCTCCAAATATTCCTAGTCTGTTGAACAAGTACTGTAATTCTCGATGAACTATTCAGTCCCCAAATAGTTAGTACATAATGGTTCAAGCATGTGTTTGTAATGCATATTAATGTAAATGTAATAATCAAAAGTCAACGGTTAAATTGAAAACCTTAATAAGGCCTTAATAATAGTATGACATTCACACTTTTAATTGGTACAATAGTTTGCTATCATTACATATTTGTGTAAATCTACTAAAAATAGAACTTGTGTGGATCTTGTAGATAAACTGTTTATCCTATGTGGCTTAAAAACAATTAATTATGATACATATTTAAAATACCAACTAATATTAGTAGCAAAAACATGTCATGGAGATTTCGGATGGACCAATCTCCAAGACGTAAAGTTCGGTTTAATTATCCGAATTAATTATTTACGTGAAGTGTACTCGAAAAAGTGTTTATGAGAACTGCGTAGTCTATACAATTGATCTTCAAAACCAATTTTTTAATGTGTTTGGCATATCTGATTTAAGCTAATCTTTATCTGAATATAGATTTATAGGTCCAAGCATATTGGCTTACAAACCTTGTTTACGAACGGCCCACAATCAAAATTCATTATGATTAATTACCATTATAAGGACCTCAATATTCTATATGAAAAGGGTTGATTAACAATCAGGTTGATTTCTGTTGAGCAATTAGGAAAGACATTGGTAGTGTTAACTTGAAAATTGAAATGACTTTGTGTTTCCGTAACCGTTACTAAAATAATGTGTAATTATTTATGACATATTTCCTAGTTAGTTTAATCTGTTTGTGATGATTAACAATGCGTTTATGATATTATGTATTACTGTCGTTTAATAAAACTAAAATAAAAACTTGAATTGCCGACTATTTGGGTACTAAACAATTTTGGCTCCTTCTTTCGTCGACCCCAACACAGTTTCATTTTGTATAAACTCTTAGGAAAATAATTTAGGAATAATTGACACTTTGCATCGGTTAGTTTTATAGATGGGCTCAACGAAAAAGCCCTCTACCCAATGAAAAAGACTATGAAAAATATTAGTAGAACCTATATTTATAACTGCTTAAATTAATTTGTGCACTTTAATTGCAAGCATAGCATTGATTGAGTAATCTATAATGGCTGTTAAGTATGTGCACTTTGTAGAGTAGAAAGTCATTGAGATCTGCGTGGATCCCTACAGGTGGGATTGCCCTCAGTTTCCTCAAGTGATATAATTGGTCCAACGGGGTCAGGGACAGGGACGTTCTTTTCAGATCCCGATGTACTTCCAAAAATAAATTGTAAATCTTGATTACAAAGGCAGCTCCAAATAAAATAATAAGTAAAACGATAATATAATTATATTACATTATAATATCTTATCAAAATAATTATATAACAGGATTATCCTGTAATTAATTATAGGTAATAAGGATGAAGCATTAAAATCCCGGCACGGAGGAATCCCTGTGAGCGTTAGCCCTTGGAACCTCGCCTACCATCTATTATTAATTTCCACTGTAGCTACTTGGATAAATGCTTAGCTGTACATTTTCAGTTGGGTGCATTATAGCTCAATATTTACAAGAAGTTGCCAACCAAGTGTAAGGAGTCTGTGACCAGAGCGTCTACAGGCTTGGAGTCTTGTACTTCCGGACAGTTCTCGAATAAAGTCGGATTCAATCTGGCCAGTAGTTTATTTTGATCTGCATGGAACTGACGAATGAATTCAAGAGTCCCGTTTCTATTAAAAGTTTCTTTTTTCATCATTTATTTTCTAGGACTTTCGATCCCCGTCACGAAATAAAAATGTCTACAATTTTGCTACTACAATGATATTTTTTATTTAATAATGACTCCATAATATCTGTATGTACATAATTAGTCTGTATTTACAACTGGATTTAAATTAATAAAACTTCTTATAAGATACAAAGACGGTAGAGAAGCGACAGCTCGGCTCAAAGTTCAAGAGGGCTTTGTAATATTGAATAATATTGAAGTTCGTAGGAAACCGTTTTAGAAGTCTGCAAATAGCTGTAAGTCTGACTCGTTGACACGTTTCGTCCTCCAAGAGACCAGTTCTGGATATTCGTCAAAGTTGTGTGTGTCCCCGTCTGAAGCCACTTGTGGAATGATTGGTGGCTACAAGGTACACAAAAGGTCAAGGATCAAAACCCTAATCAAATCCGATGTTTTAGCATAATCAGTAACCATACAAAATCTAGGCTTTGTGAAACCGTGTTTTTGTGTACCGGTTTTTTTACATAAAAAAAAGTAGGTGTACCGATTAGGGTCAAAATGTGACCAAATAAAGTAAAATCACTAAAACACGGTGTCCAGGAACACTAGGAATGATCACTCATACCTGCAGTCTTCGACTAAGCACATCGTCCCAGTTGTAGTCTCTGAACCATCTGTGCTGCTTAACATCTTCTGCTCCATTCTGAATTCAAATTTCAAATTAATTATTAACACAAATCAATTAACAAGTGAAACGACTAAACTGCTTAATTGGTTAACTCTCCACGAACCTTCATACTCCCAAGGCGTTTGAATCGGTCGATAACGAGTAATTTCTTCATAAGGTCCCTAGCGACAGGGTCGATGAATTTCGGCCACTCTACTTTGGCCGCCAGGATC
>JAQFZA010000999.1:0-11465 GCA_034695115.1 Desoria olivacea
ATTGCCACCACCCCCCGACCCAAGCAAAGACAGCAGCCGTCCAACAGCAACTCTAGACGGAAGGGGCCCAAACGACCTGCCCAGGCCGCTGAGGAGGAATAAATTCATTATGAACTATTATGACCTTATCATTAATTAGTACCTCCCTCTTAATAAATTTTTAATCGACACTTTTGAACCGTCTTTCAAATTTAATCCGATCTTCTGCAAATATTAATTCAGGTAGGAAGTGACTTTGACTAAACCTGAAGATGCAAACCGTCGATGATGCGGACACATCATTGGACAGTGTGGGCAAAAACTTAGTAACTCGCATTCCTTCTGAATCTTTAATTTAAAATATTCCAATAGTTTTATTTTAAAGTACAACTATCCAATCGAGTACATCCAAGTGAATGCAAATACGTGTGGAAAGTTAAGTCATATGGCACTGGATTCACAATTCGTGTAATGACACGACATTTTGTAAATCTCATGTCTTTTCCTGTAAAATCCTCCTACTAAAATTAACTAAATTAAACTATCACACGGCATTAAGACTAAAGACACAAACAAGGTGACTTAATTAGTTTCCTACCAAGAAAATACATTTAGTTTTTAGATGATGACGTAGTCATATGACTTACAATTATCCATGTACATAATAACTATAAATTAAGGTAGCACAGCTAGGTTAACATGAATAGACACAAAGAGTGCGAATATTACATAATAAATCATAATTACACCTAACATTTACATATTTAAAAATTCAATAGTTTCTGCATCAATCTCGTCGAGAAGTTCTTGTCTCGACGGAAGGGCAAATGGATCTGGTAGTAGACCTGTAGATTCACTTTCAGGTACCGATACCGCAGGTTCTTGTTGTGGACTTACGGGTTCAGTTTGAGGCACCTCGGGTTCGGGTTCCAGGGGTTGCAGATCTGGCCTCAAAGGCTCTGGTTCATCGTCCGGATCTGGCCCCAAGGGCTGTGGTTCATCGGACGGATCTGGCCCCAAGGGCTCTGGTTCATCGGACGGATCTGGCTCCAAGGGCTCTGGTTCATCGGACGGATCTGGCTCCAAGGGCTCTGGTTCATCGGACGGATCTGGACCCAAGGGATCCGGTTCATTGGACGGATCTGGCCCCAAGGGCTCTGGTTCATCGTCCGGATCTGGCCCCAAGGGCTCTGGTTCATCGTCCGGATCTGGCCCCAAGGGCTCTGGTTCATCGGACGGATCTGGCCGCAAGGGATCCGGTTCATTGGACGGATCTGGCCCCAAGGGCTCTGGTTCGTCGGACGGATCTGGCCCCAAGGGCTCTGGTTCATCGGGATCTGCGGGTTGTGGATCTGGTCCTGGAGCCACTGGGTCTGGTTCCGGTTCCGTGGGTTGGGCATTTGGCCCAATTGGTTCTACTTCAGGTACCGCGGGGTGCGGATCTGGGCCAACAGGTTCTGCGTCTGGTCCCACTGGTTCTGGATCTAGCAATAGTCAAGGACACAAACTCGTATTTAAATTATGTCGGTCCAAAAACCGCTACACTTACTTTCTTCCTCCTTTTTACAGCATGACAGGTAAGCAAAAACGATGAATCCAATTGCACCCAGAATATGTACAAGTCCAATAATGCTGAGACCATTGGTCAGTCCAACAATTCCGACAAATATTCCTGCGTTTAAACATCAAGTTCATTAGAAAAAGTTCAAATTCATTCAAAACCGAATTAATTTGATTGAAAAATTATGTGTACAACTTTACCAACAACATCCGATGCATCGTATTGTTGAGTCCGCTCCATGACTTTTGCACTTTGTGTTCCAAAGAATACATGGACAAGTGATACCGTCTGACCTTTTCTGAAAATTCAAACAGCACAACATGTCCACACTATCGTAAACTATCGTAAAAATAAAAACTTTTACCGAAGCTTCATATTGTCTGGAAGCTTAAAAGAGGACGACAACTTTTGTCTGGTAACTTGTGTAGTGAAAGTAACTTCATCGCATGGCGGATAGCACTTCTGAAAATTTGGTAGGTCATCACACATTTTGTCGTATCCCTTGTCCTGAAACTTGTCTACAAACATAGAAGGATTAGTTCAGTTCTTAATGTAAGGACCATCGTCAACTTACTGATAACGTCCTGTACACACTTGGTGTGTACATTTGGTGTGTGTACCCGGTCCACATAGCTTTTCGTTTTGACCATCTAAAAAGACATGAATTAATGAAATAAACCAACTGTTGCAATTAATTAAATTAGTTAGTAATACATAGTTCACCCTCACCCGTAGTATAAATCTTGTTGCAACCGCATTGATTCTGAATGTACTTGGCGAGGCACTCCTTTTGACAGTTGCCTTGGGTGTACTTGCTGTATTTGCCCAAGAAGTTCTCGTTTTGCAAGTAGCATTTCCTGACATCCTGAAATACCATCATACATCATCAATTTCTAAGTAAATATTCTAAGTCAATATGGTAACCGATGTTCGTACCGCTGGTAAGCCATGGATATTCTTATCTGCCCTGTCCATATGAGGAGTTGCGTTGACAAAGACTTCCATGCCCGGAGATATTGGGATAGCTGATGACAACGGGGATGGTTCGTCATATGGAGAATGAATCACCAGCTAAAATTGTAATAGAATCTTTTATAGATTGCGTTTGTAGGTCAATAGTTTTAAATTAGGGCATTCGTGCAGTATCGTGCCTATGCATGTCAAGGAGTGACATGTCAATTAGTTGTTGTTTGCATAAAACAGAAATCCATACGTACTATGTATCCATCCCCATCAATAATCGAGCAGACTAGGTTGTCCTCGTCAAACACAACTATGAATGAGAATCCGTAGAGATAGCCAGCGATTTTCTGACGGACGGGGATCTCAGAATTTGTTCCTTTTGTTGACCCCGAAAATGGGTGTTCCATTGGTACGCTAAAGTTAAAACAAAGTATTACCCTGACTGGTGTCTCATGTTTTTAATTTTCAATTCATTGATTGGTAGATAAGATAGGAGAGATACTTTCTCAGGATGGAGTCGGGGATTTTGTTGAAGCTTATGCACTGTCCAATTTCCGTTTGGGACGTTAGGGTTATATTTGTGCAAATCTGATCTCGCCCTCCCCACTGGCAGAACTCAAGGACTCTTGCACCTTGGAAGGTCCCCTAAATATATGAATGGTTAGAAATTCAAGTTTCAAAATGTAATATTAACTTCGGTATTTAGATAGATATGTCGTGATTCATGACCAGAACCTAATCAGGAACAGAACGTTCTGCCTCTGTGTCAAATGGTCCTTGATTCATGGCCAGAACCTTGTTTGCGTCAACACATGACCAGAACCTTTTGCTGTCAATTATTTATGACTTGCTTTTATGATTATAAGTTAAGTGATTATCATAATTTAAATGCTATTTATTAATTAAAGTTACAAAGTACTTGGTCAATGTCAACTAGAACTAGAAAATAATATTAAAATATTTTGTCTTCAATACTGATCAAACTGAAAAATAGCAAGAATTTCCAGGAAATTGTCGATACCCTAAATCTCTAATTAAATACTGAAATAATCTCTTACGAACTATAAACTGATTTTTGATAATTTAAACTTTGAACTTCACTTTATATTATTGCTCAATCAATCAAATCTTTCCAAAGAAATCATAATCTTAAATTTATTTAAAGAGGTTGCTACAGGTTTTTGAAGGATGCCACTTTGACCCACACGAATTCACAAACGCAGGTCCCAACAGAATTGAATTCATGTCCATATCTAGAGTATTACCATTAAATCTATGATCCTAAACTCAAATTTATAAGAAAAGGTTCGGTGGTAGAAAAAGGTTCTGCTCCTTTGCTAACAAACCGAAGCCATTTAAATTAAGGACATGTTTCGTTTAACTCTTTAATTAGAGATTTAGGGTATCGACAATTTCCGGGAAATTCTTACTAGTTTTCAGTTTGATCCGTATTGATGATAAAATATTTTAATATTATTCTAGTTATTCTAGTTATTATTCTAGTTGACATTGACCAAGTACTTTGTAACTTTAATTAATAAATAGCATTTAAATTATGATGATCACTTAACTTATAATCATAAAAGCAAGTCATAAATAATTGACAGCAAAAGGTTCTGGTCATGTGTTGACGCAAACAAGGTTCTGGCCATGAATCAAGGACCATTTGACACAGAGGCAGAACGTTCTGGTCCTGATTGGGTTCTGGTCATGAATCACGACAGATATACCCGTTCAAGGAACGGTCGATATTTTTCTTGGTATTCTTTGTCATTGGGGTCATCAGACAAAGTGATGTTTTCATCCCTGTAAATCAAGGTGGTGGCAGCTAGGCCCAAATCATCTGCAGCAGTTCCATTAATCCGTCTTGAGAAGCTGACAGCTGCATCACAAACTGTCTTCATCCGGAAAAGATTCTCAATAGTTTGTTCCAGTTCCCATACTTTACCATTTGAATCCGTTACGTTGTCGACAGTTTGGGCTTTTCTATACAAACTAAATATGTACCAAAATAATCATTCATTTAAATATCCGCCTCATAGTTAATCTGTCGATGTCTATTTAGATTTAGATTATTAAATTGGACTAGAAATGTGTTGAGAAAGTATACACATTTTTATTGTGTTCAGGCATCCAACTCATTTTTGTACTTACTCCAAAGCCTCTCGTAATACGTTCCATTTCAAGAGGTGTCCAGGGCAGAGGGACCATCCTAGAAAGTCGATGTCCTCAATGTCTACCGTCCCGGAATCTTTGTACAAAATCCGATATTCATGTATTTTGTAGACAGCAGTCATAATTAGGTAGACGGAGCTAATAACACAACAGAAGAAGCAGGTCACATAGATTACTCTGCAAATAACAAGTTACAAACCTTGTAAGAGATTCTGCCTGTTTTAATACATTTATTAATTTCGGCTTCATATGGTATTTGCATTAACAGAAATCCAAAGCTTTTTTCAAACAAGCCAAAACTTTCGCGTATTCCTTTGCGCGGTTATTAAGCAAGACTGTTACAGTTTTAATTATCTAATTGTTCTTCCTTCTTTACAAATATGAAGGTTTACTCAATTACACTTAAGCTCAGTAGTCAGTTTCACTTGGACAAGCCTAGACAAGAAAATAAGAATGAAGGGAATCATCGTCTTGTTGTTTTTAGTTAGTTGCCTAAACCTCCCCTATAGTTTGTGTAAAGTTGTAGGCAAGGTAAAAAAATTCGGAAGAGACGAATATCGGGAGGCCACAAAGACAAACTGTACCTGTCCCGAAGTTAAGGTCAACACGGTGGAATTTTATTGTGGCTGGATGATTTTAAACAAGTTACGTAGCAAAAGTAACCTGGAGAACTGTCAACTTCACGGTAGCTACGTGTGCAAAGGTTACCCTTCCTATAAGGCACTTTTAGAACTCGATTGTCCCAATAAGTTGAAGCGTGGGGTGTGTGACGTTCTGCCCGGCGGAACTACCTCAGGATGTTTTTTGGGTAGTAAAATATTCCGTTTCTAACTTAAATTATTCAAAGCAATACATGTTTTACTCAAATCGTATCACTGATTTCTATCCAGGACGGTTTAGATGGCTAAACATTTCTAAGGGTACGTACTATATGAATATAGATAATCGAGGTGACTTCGGTGTTGATGGAAAGTACATGGACTATGAACGGCATTAGAAGGTAATTAAACCTGTTAATAAGGTTAAATATTCCCATTTTCTGCACCATATTCACGCAGATTTGCAGGCCAGCTGGTCAAATGTCAATTAATATTCCTGTACATCAATTATTTCAGGCTTCAGATGACGGAATATGAAATTGAATCTTTTGACTGACACTATTGGGAGGAGGAAATGCGGTAAGTTATTTACTTTAATGCTGGACGGTATGAAATATTTATGGAATCTTGATCGTATTGTTTTCAGATGAACAAGTTAACGGACAAAGCAGAAATCTAAATTCGTTTCTTCTTTCCTTGGACTTTTTTTGATTAATAATTATCAAACCGTTAGATAAGTCCTTATCATACGATATGAAACTCCCTAAAATAAGCTAGAATATTAAACCTTCCACATCTACATATTAGTATGAAGTAGTTCTTATTTGAAATTCTTATTTATGCATTAAAACAAGACTACAATTAGGAAGGTCATTTTTAATTACGGTATTCTTCTTGGTTTAGCATGCCTTGCTTAAAAATCTAAGAGCTCAGTTTCACTTTGACCAACCTAGACAGTAAAATTACAATGAAGGGAATCATCATCGCGTTGATTTTAGTTAGTTTACTAATAATACCTAACGGACTGAGTAGAGTTGTAGGAAAGGCAAAGAAAGAAGGAAGAGACGAATATTTGGGTGCAACAAAGACAAACTGTACCTGTCCCGAAGAATCCAGCACAACGGGGGCCTTTCTATGTGGCTGGCAGATTTTAAACAAGTTACGGACGAAAAGTAATTTGGAGAACTGCAAACTTCACGGAAGCTACGTATGCAAAGCATACCCTAAGTACAAGGCCCTTCTATTCCACGATTGTCCGAAGGACATGACCCGTGGGGTGTGCGACGAACATGTGGGAGCAAGTTTCACAGCATGTTTTTTGGGTATTAACATTTTCCTAACTTAAATTATTCAAAGTGACAGATATTTTACTGAAATCCTGTCCCTGATTTATATCCAGGAAAGAATAGATGGCTAAACATTTCACGAGGGGTTTACTACATGAATGTGGATAAGCGCCCTGACTTGGTTGACGGAAAGTTCATGGATTATGAAAGGCATTAGAAGGTAATTGAACCCGTTCACATTAAGGTCAAATGTTCGTATTTTCTGAACAATTAATTCAGATTGCTATACACACATTATTTTATGCATCAGATGACGGATGACCGAATATGAAATTGAATCTTTTGATGGACAGAATTGGAAGGAGGAAATGCGGTAAGGTATTTACTTTAATGCTGGACGCTATGAAATATTTATGGAATTTTCATCGTATTTTTGAACATTTTTTTTGCAGATACACCAGATAACGGACAAAGCAGCAATCTAATTCGCTTCCTCTTTCCTTGGACTATTTTTTATTAATAATTATCAAACCGTTAGATAAGTCCTTATCATTTGATGATCATGCTAATAAGTTAGAATATTAAACCTTCCACATCTAAATATTAGTATAAAGTAGTTCTTATTTGAAATTCATATTTATGCACTTAAGTACTGGAATTAATATCTTAGATTCAGTTTCACTATTTGGAAAATAAGTCGAAATTTGAACTCGATTAAAATTGGGATTCGGAATGTGAAGGTCAGTTTCAATAATTTTAATTTTAAAAGTTCGTATAATGTATAGTGCTTAAACTAGTTAGTTCCTTGAATACTTCAAGCAATTAAGATCGGAATGTGTCTTTACTCTTTTAAACAATGCCAACTAAACTGTATAAGAATAATTTATCCATTGTTTGCAATACAATTTCGAATGTGTGGTTATTAAATTACATTCCTTACACATTTTGAATTATTATTTAACCCTCTGAGTAACCTCAAATTAATTAAACAGTACTTGAGTTGAGAGTAATTAAAATAATTTTAATCCATGTGGTATTGTTTTCGTGATTTATATCAAATTTCTTATCAAGTACAAAAATAAAACACTGAATCTTAAAACTTTGTGTTCATTTTGATATGTACATGTACCTAGTTTATAATGGGAAGGACTCCGTCCATTATTGAATGTAGTACGTACCTTGTGACTATATGCTTTCCAGGTTTGACAGCCTCCTTCAGTCCTTCCAACTTGGTCATCTTGATGGCACGGACCCAAACTGACTTCTGATCTGGTTCCCAGTAACCCCACTTCGCATTGAATTCTTGTAGCCATTGTATGATGGATATTATGATTTCAGCTAGCTGGTGAACTTTTGTTCGAAACCAACCTGGAGGCTTACGAACACTTCGACGGCGATGTTTTGGAGTTCGGTTTCTACAAAGACGGGCAGAACTGCCCCCCATGGAAGGTGTTGCATCCTCTGGATTCGACGGATTTGAATTCCTTCGATTCGGGTCAATTACTGTCCCCATTTTACAGAGTTTGCAGGTGTACCATGCAGTTTGTAAAGTTTTAACAGGCCTGTCCTTTAGCTATTTGGTGGTACACCTTCGGTTCGGGTCAATTACTGTCCCCATTTTACAGAGTTTGCAGGTGTACCATGCAGTTTGTAAAGTTTTAACAGTCCTAGGGTGGTACAACCGATATTGTCCCTTAAACTGTCCCAACTAAGTATGACTGTCTCCAAATAAAATGTTGCCACAACAAACGTTGTCTAAAACTGATATTATTTTAAATCTACAGTCCATCTGCACTAACTCAAGCGCAGACTAATATATTGTCTTATGCTTATGATTAATACGCATTGCAATCGGTGAATGAAATAGGTGACCAAGTATGCAATTTCGGACAACCGCAAACGGATTGCAAAGAGAGCCTTGGCTATCCGATCCATTTGGATTTTTCTGCACACCGAGGGTGACAATGACGCATCTTCGGGAGAGGTAAGTTATTCATACTTACGTTCGTGTCAATTTTAAAAGGGCAATAGATGCACAGACAAGCGAGTACAAGAAGTGCATATGCTCCACGTGGAAGATGTCCCTTGATAATTGTTGTCACATGATCGTATGCACACTGTACACATAAGCATGGAACTATAGCTTTAAGTTGTTCAATTAAGCGGTGGACTGTGCAATCAATCGATGGGATAGTATTTTAATTTGTAAAATTACATCAACAATGCTTTTAATAAGGTCAAATGCACAATTTTAGGAGATAAAGCAATATCCAGAAAACAAAGATTTTTTAAATTTATTTAAATTTATTTAAATATCGTTTGCTACAAGTTGTTTATTTATTTCTAGGAGTTTACATCCCCGTAAGGAGTTCACATTACCGTAGTACAAAAACTTGGGGCAAAATTAAGCATAACTTGCATCTTGACTGACCTATTCTAAAAAAAATGCATCGATCTCAAAGTAGCTAATCTATGCCAGAAGCAGAATAGCAATGTGAAGTTAAAACCACGGGACCGGGTTGAGCCGAATGTCGTCCATGACATGAACTTCCCAAGATCCCTTGGGGATGACCTCATTAATAAGGTGGAGGATCGTGGGACAGGGAACCCCTGTTAATTTTTTTTACATTGTGCCACGAACACTTTCTTGAATGTCAAAAGTTTATATATGAGCTCTACATGTGGGAACTGAAGGTAAGGAAATATAAATGTGGATTGGATGATAATGTCGTATGCACCTAGTTGATATGGAATAGCTAATAATAATACATTTTTTGGCAGCCGGGTTCCATCATGTCCCTAAATCCGCATCTGGTCGGCCCCGAAAACATCCAGATTCTATGAGATTAATATTATGACCACTTTAACAAGTTACTCAGTCTTCAAATCAAAGCCGAATTCAGGAGGAGGAATAATAACATCAGCCAGTCCTCGTTCGTTGTATGTACTTCTGTCATTTACAGCTTTAGCATCTGCTTTTTGGCATACAGGATTTGCACAAGGGCTGTTCATAAACTTCATAAGCAAGGTTATACTTATGTACATGGAGGCCTACATACATACATCAGTCAAGGGATTGATATTGATATCTAGGAATTTTAAATCCCGTTGGGATTAAATTAATCCTTAATCCGATAATTTCATAAAAATTAATCCCATCCAAGATACAGTTTACATTTGTAGTCCTTAATCCCTTAATACTTAATCCTTAACCCTTAATCCCTTAACATTTAAACCTAAATCCCTTAACCCTTAATCCCTTAGCCCTTAGCCATTAACCCTTAACCCTTAATCCTTAATCCCTCAGTTTATTAAATACTTCCAAGTATAGTAGCCCTTTATACAATGTTGGGATTGCATTTAAAAACTAGATTTGTTTACTACTTTTCAAAATGATACTTTTTTTGAATTTTTAGTGTTTTTGAAAGAAAGGATGTTGTTCCTCCTTTTTAAAGGTAGGAAATCGGTAAGTTCTAATTGTAATCCTGTGTTAGTAAAGATTCAGGGACTTTACACATTACTGTACGAGGGGATTTCAATATCATGTACCGATTTTATGAGACAAAGGTCTGTAACTGAATAGTTTTTTAACATGTTTTATAACTGGTCCCTAATAATGACTCCCACAATTCGTACATAAGATGAAAAGGAGTAGACACGAGGACTCCTTTCCTCATTTCCTTACAATCTTTCATCACGGACGAACCTCATCTCCACCAAAAACTCCTCACATTTTTCAAAAAAAAAACTCTCAAAATTTAATAAAACATTTATTCAAAAACACAAACCGTCACAAACCAAGAAAAGTGTCCGAATTAAAACAAATCTTTCGTGAAAAACATAAAAAACACATTGATTTTGCCTTTAAAAGTGAGTCAAGGATTTAATAAGCTGGTTTAAGTTCCGGGAGTTAAAGATTTAAAGTTAATTATCCCATTAACAGTTAACTCCGCTAACTTCGGTGACAGAGTTATGAGAGAAAGTATAAGCGAGGAGGTGCCTCTGCCAAACTCGGAGGCTAATGAGTCGGGGAGGAAATTGGGGAATAAATTGGCCAAGGAAATGGAGTCAGATTCAGCCTCATTCACATTGACACTGAATTCGGGCGGAATGATTAACCCAGACGAGGAGGAAGACGAGGAAGAGGAACAGATCCTCAATAAAGTTGCCACCGTCAATTCGGGGAATAAGAATTTCTTGTGTGTGAGACAGCAGAGGAATTACGCTGACAGTTCGTCGGACGAGGAGCTGTCAATCACTTTGGATGACTTGGAATTCATCAAAACTATCGGTGAGACTTTTGGCACATTTGACACATTTTTCTAATGTCAGACAGGAGCTACGAATTCCTCCGGCCAGAATTTATTTTATGTCAAATGTCTTTTAAACCCTAATTAAGCCCTTTAACCCTTAATCTCTCTTAAGAGGAGGATTTACATTGTCAAAGAGCAGAAGCCGTTTTAGAAACTGATCTTCAAAATTCATGGACAACCCTTTAGACAGGGTGTGAAAAACACTTTTTGGAGTAGCTTTTCGTGGTTTGAATGGGTTTGAATGGTTTTTATGTATAAAAACCATTATAACCCACCATTAAAACCCACTCGAAGCTCTGCCTTAAAGTATCAAAGTTTCATGCACAAAAATTGCATCAAATGCTAAATAAAAAGTGCCATCAAATTGAACAATGTTTCCTAATTCCAAGAAACGTCAAATCCACCCAGTTGGACTCTAATACAAAAATTCCCCACCTAAATTGTGTTTAAAGCCAAGATTTAATACAAAAGTTCTCATTCACACTTCCTCAACTTTTGTCAGTAAACTCAGGTAAACTGGTCGATGAAACTGATCGATACGTCCTAACTACAACTAAGTTTTAAAACATACTGACTTCTGCCTCTTGAA
>JAQFZA010001000.1:0-11461 GCA_034695115.1 Desoria olivacea
GCAGAAGCTTGAGTTCCTTTGAGTAAGAAATTAGTCGCTATACTTGTTGGGCGTATCTGCACCGTCTCAGGATTTAGCCGAGACGTATTTGTCTTCACTAGACTGATTTGAGAGGTAGCAACGACAGCGGCATTGGTTCGAGCGGTCTTTGAGTTGGACGGTGATTCTGAAGGATTTAAAATTGTGTAGTTCGTCTTCCCATCAGGACTTGATTTCTTGCTCATTGTAGTAACTAATCTTTCTCTCATGTTCAGCTCTTCAAGTTCCGTTCCATCTGTGGCAGCTGCGGGGTTGACAAATTGTATGGAAGGAGAGTTGGGCAGGATTTTGAGCTAGAGATAAAAAAAACTTAATTTTCCAAACGTTCAAAAAAATCACACAGAATTTGCAACTTTTGGGTACCTTCATGGGTGAAGTCGGGGCCAAGGATTTTACATTCGAAATAATCCACATTGACTCGGTATCTATTACTGGTCGCTTTTCTGGTGATTTCGTCGGTGACATGATTTGTACTCGGGTCCGGCCATCAGGTGATGTTAAAATTGCCCCTGAAGTTGATGGTATATGATCCTCTGAAAGTATAAGAAAGCTTACATTAGATTTTTTACTTTGATATTTATCAACAACGTTATGTACTTTAGTTATCAAAATCAAAATAACTAACAGTTGTTAAAAAAAAATACGAATGCGCACCTTTGCGAAGTTTTGGCATCCTTTCTTCCATTTCCTCATCGTTATAAATTTCAATTTCGAATGTAGAAGTGCTTAATCTATCTGTAGCAGCACGCTTTGATGCGCCCCCTCCGTTCTTTGCATTGTAGTCATCTTTGAACTTCTTGACGACATCCTTAACATTAATAATGTACGCTGTCGAATAGCTGTTACGGTCTAGTATCTCATTCAGATCGCCATCAGAAATTGCTGAAAACAAAAATATCCTTCAATTGAATACACTGCTTTTTCGAATGTAAATACGCATCGTTGGTGTTATTAATAGCTTTGAGGGACAAATGTAAAGAGGATTACCTATAAACCATTGGTTTGGGGTTATATAACGGGTTTGACTTACCCTCGAATTAAAATACTAGGGTAAAGCCCCTGGCTCAGCCAGAGGGCGGGCAATTACACGTACTGTAATTCTAAATATTTGATGATCAAGGGTCCTCCACTTTTTCAACCTATCATCCGCCTTTCCCTTATACCCCTCATTCCTCCTATATTCTGGCTAAACATACTTCTCCTCCCAACCATAATAGAAAACGAATAAAAAGTGGTAAAATTCGACAAAAGTTGAAAAATCGACGAATTCGACAAAAGCTGGAAAGGGATTGGAGCCCATTGAGATTAGACACAAAGTATCGTCATCATCACTACCACCAAGCGCCTATTCACATCTTGAAAGCGTATGTAATTCCTCTTTTTAAGTATAAAGTTTGACCTATTTTAATTTCACAGGTCAAAATTTCAAAATAGTCAATGTCATTTTTATTTTCTGGTTGATTTTTAAGCCACTGTTGAAAAAAACATTTTTTGACTTTTTGACCTCTGGACACTTTAATAGGTCACCGATTCGAATAGTTGTTGACCTGAGAGGTCGGGAAGTATATTTCTATAGCCATGTGAGCGGACGACAGAGATGAGGAGTGATTGCGATACATTCTTGTTCTTTTATAGAGTTGATAGGATGTAATTTTATGAGGACTTAGGGTACCTACGAGCTACGATAGCAAGGCTGTGTCATTAATAGCAGACAGACAATTAGTATTCCGGGCCAGAGAATGCATGCATTTATTTTAGTTGTAATTTTTGTAATCAACGATTTTTAGAGAACCCATTCCTGAGGGGGTGTGGCCCACACAAGAAATTCGGCACTTCGCACCAGCCCCCACCCCCCACTGAGACCCCTCCCAGGAGAGGGGGGGGGAGTTTATGTATAGAGAGCTGAGAGACCATCTCATAATCAGTGTTCCCTATTGACCGCCTTTTTACCCAATTGACCGGGGCACCCGGTCAATACTGGTTAAAACCGGACAATACTGGCTAATTGGTCAATACTGGTCCATTTTGACTACTTTTTACGCAATTTTACCAATTTTATTTTACTAATTTTACCAATTTACCAATTTTAAGCAATTTTACTAATTTTAAGCAATTTTACCAATGCTATTCTGAGTATTAACCAGTATTGACCAATTGACCAGTGAAATGGCAATAGACCGGGGCGGATTTAAACCGGTTTAAACCAGGTTTAAACTGGTCCGGTTTATACCAGGTTTAAACTGGTCCGGTTTAAACCAGGTTTAAACTGGTCCGGTTTAAACCAGGTTTAAACTGGTCCGGTTTAAACCGCGTCGGAACACTGCTCATAATAAACGACGCTCACCAATGTCGTCATCAGTAAGACCGGCCTTCAATTTCTGGTTGATGCTCTTCAATGATTCCTTCCCAGCTGTAAGAAGAGAATAAAAATATGAATAAGTAAGGGAAACATTGATTACTAATAAAATAATTAAACTTCGTATCATGTATAGATATCTGAGAACAAACTGACCTAGAATTCTCTCAATATGTTGTTTAGTTATATCTTTCTGGAGCTTGGAGAGGACATCCTCAAAGTCACAGATAGGGACGCTCATCGATTCTTCTTCAAAACCTTCAGGGAACCCCTCCTCCAAGTCATCTTCCGTTAGTACTGTAGAAAATAGAAGATATTCATGAAGGATTATTTTTTCATCAACTCTGGCTTACATACAGCCAACTGCCACAAGGTTACAACCATGTAATGAGATGAGACGCTATCCTTAAACAATTTTGAACATCATGAGAAGGGTACCGCTATTGGACATTTGCCAAGACCAACCGTCCGAACAGTGGCGTATACTACATTAACATTCTAAGGATGCGGCTGAATCAAAAGAGCTTGGCTATTGAACATTGTAGCCAGTCGCATGCATGTTCAATAACCATTGGTGAAGAGCCACTCCTCGTCGCGTCGACCAATGGCTTTTCAGTTGTTCACCAGTAAAGGGATAGGGGATAACTGAACTAGAAGTAGGAGTGGCAATTTAAAATTTAAAGGATCTACTGTACAATGTATGTACTAGGATGAACACGTACTACATACCATGTACAAGGACATACAACTTTTTGCTCGTGAAACTACATTACCAACTAAAAGAAAGTCAAAACTTACTTAATCCATAAGCCTCTTGTTCATGTTTGAGCAGAGCATGCACATCATTCGGAGTAATAGCATCCAGCAGAATGTTCATCTTTGTCTAAAACATAAAAGAAATCGAAGGATTTCAAATTAAAATAAAAAATATCTAAATTTCCCATTTAAAGGAAATCCCACTTATCCGACAGAAGGTGCATCATGAACTTACTATCATGTGCCAGCAAAAAATCCAACAAGCGAAAATCCCACTACGAAAAACACTTGCTATACCTCACCAAATGATAAGCTTCAATTTCCACCACCAACAATGTACAAAACAACTACTAATTTGGAAAAAATACACCCCTTCACATTTCTTCCAAGTTCCGACTACCAAAACACAAAAAATACTCTTTTTCCAGCTGATAAATGTCAACTGAAGAAAAGGAACAAAAATTCCAATTGGAAATGCAATGAAAGATTTGAAAAATCAGAAATTACAAAAATACGAGAGAAAAAAACGTGTTACACGCGTGTATTCCCTCTCATCATTCAATGGAATTCATATCTCACGCTCTCCATTCTCCAACTTCCAATGCAATCCACCACCACCTCCAACTCCAAACTATTAAAATTCCAAGGCCCAAAAAACATCCAACCTTTAGATGTTTTTTTGGATTCCAAAGCTCGAAATCCCATAAAAGGATTTTTAAAATGCAAAATGTAACTTACAGCTGACGAATGGATGGAAAACCTCTTGTTGGACTTCCGAGTTTCCGACTTGACTTCCTTCAAGAAAGCAGGAGAGAAGTTTCAGTCCTTTAATTAAAGTCACTGTAATTAATTATTTAATTAAATGTGAAATATTTGGAGGGAGAACAAATATTTCTCCTGTGCAGGAAGAATGAAAGGGGAAGGCATGAGGCAGCGTGTTTGGTGGTGGTGGCTGATGATTCTGTAGTGGGCTTTGTAGGTTGCGCCACCACCACAAACTCTTTCCTCTTTTTAGGAAGGAGAGCATCGAGCGACTCATAGCGTCTCTTATTTCGCGTACCCTCGTAACTATTCGGCTGTAGAATGTAGATGCATTCTGTCCATTAGGGCAAGCAAAGCATGTATTGTGATTTTAACTTCCTCTAGCTACAAATCCATTGAAATTACATGCAAATGTTATCTCAGATCTCAGAAATGAAAGGCTTAGGTTGATGGAAAGCACTGCACATGTACAATACAAGATTTTCCAGCTTCTATTCCAGTGGTTTATGATGTCATCATTCACATGATGATAAAGACTGAATGAAATCTGGAGGGCAGAAGTTTAAAGAAAACCGATTCAATAGATTTAGAGATGATTAAGAAAGATTGCGGGATTTGAGTAATAATAAATATTCACAGAGGAAGCAGGTTATCAATTAAAGCAGTTAGGGATGGTGACCATGCACTTTTTCATTGGTCTTATCTAACTTCCAGATTAGTATTTAAATTCCATTTCCACAACAGTCCAGTTGATATTTAGATGAGACCCGTTTTCGGCCTTGTGTTGTTGAAATTAAATTAAAGGACAATCAGGGGATTTTTTCAAAAATGTAAAACTTTTAAATGCCAACAATGAAGGCTGGCTGTTGTTCAAATGTAACCCCGTGACCTGGTAAATAATGATGAAAATAATTGATTTGAAACGTTTACATTTTCGAGTATTGATTTTTGGTAGGTGTTAAGGGAACCTCCGTAGCTCAGTGGTGAGAGCACCTACCTAACATGTAATTAGGGGATCGCGATCGTGGGTTCAATTCCCATCGGGGTCAATTCCTATTTTTGACATAATTTCAAATACGTATTTAACACCTACCAAAAATGATGAAAATACTTATGGAAATGCTCCCTTGCCAAATGTATATCGCCTTCAAGAAATTTGCATCAGAAAGGCAGCGTTATTATTGGGTTATCTATTTCATAGATAATATACGGGTTAAAATTTCGTAATATTTGTTTTCCTTTAAGGGCTTCCGAAATTAAATAAATTACACCACCAACCATAATATGAATTTCTCACCCCTTTAAGTCCGTTTACCAATTAATGTGATCCCATGTGGATGAATTGTTGATTCAGGTTAAGTATATTGTGTTGCATTGCCTTTATTTTGCGTGTCATACATCTGTTCAAACAAACCTCAATTAACAAGAGCAACCTTTTGTAATCTCATATGATAGTTGCTTTTTGATATCTTTGATAAGCAAATATTGCCGTGAAAGGTCAAAATGCGAAAATATATGACTTGCAAGTCACTACTGCCGAAGTCTTCAAATTTGTTGAGTGTAGATTCAATATTTATTAAACTAGTCTTGTTTTGTTTACTTCGGATAACATGCCATCCTATGTTCATAAAAATGCCGAAACTAATGTCGTCAAAAATTGTGAGAGCAGATTTCAATAAGCATATTTTTGAATAGACTTTAATGATTTATGATTATTTTTTTTACCTATGAAGGTGCATTTTTATTGAAACCTGACTTCAAGTTGTTGTAGTCTTTGTCAAGAACAAGTCACTTGCATGCATCGTCTTTCAAAAATTATTATGTACTGTACTAACTTAGTGCTTATTTTTAAAGCAGCCTCACTGGAAAAAACCCGGAATCCTCGCATTTACATGTTCAAAATATCATTCATTATGCAGTATGAAAATACCAGATAGCAGACACATTAAAAACGTTTAAAAAAAACCAAAATGGTTGATTGTTTTTTATCGGATCCTGGCCGACTCAGTCGGATATTACAACAACGAAAAAGAAACGTGTCGTAAAAGAAAGTTTGCATGTGTTTCCTACATAAATCTTAAAACTCAAACTAACCACTTTTATAAATTTCACATTTCCAAAATGTGTCCTAATTGAAGTTATCTATTTGTATCGATCTACTCATTTCTTTGCCCTCAGACTGTAAATATCAAATAAGTTTAGATCGGCAGATTTCATCTTAATTTTCGGAATGAATTACCGGACTTCAGTATTAAAATTTTTCAGTAAAGTTCGCTAGTAAATTTCCATCTCTCATCTATCTTTAATTTAAACGAAGGACTTAGGTTGGGGTTCTTCCAGCAATTCTTTTAGTCAGGAATAGTAAGCAGGTGCAGTTCACTGCTGTACTAGGTTAGGTTACTAACCCACTATAAACACTTTCATCTTAATACAGTGCAATACAGTTTGATCGTAAAACTTTAGTATGTACTATATGAAGTGAGTCATCAATAGCTTGCCACTGTCCTTATATGGAAATGGAGTAACTTACTCTCAAGTATTTTATTCGCATGGTTTTGAAACTTTTACAAGGGGTATGGCGTAATAAGTAGGCAGTATGCAATGGGTAAACCCCATGTACTTTGTAACTAGTTTGTGGTAGAGAGTGAAGGTGCGCTCTCTGGCATATCCGGAAAGCTCCAAGCACTCCGAGTCCAAGCGAAGTACCAACTCATCTTTTCAATTAATTAAGAACTTCTAATTAATATTATTTATTATGGATGCATAAAAAATGAAAAGCTATTTTAAAGTCAATAGGCTTTTCATACCCAGAAGTACCTACCGGATTATGGTATGTATATTCGTATGCTTATTTATATTTATCAGAGCTGTTCAATTAATTGAAGGGACGAGGTATCAAGTCTCGAGTCTAATTTGTAAATAGAGGGTTTTTGTAGCCCCAAGCCCTGAATTGGATATATGTTCAACATTCTAACATATTAGTCAAAAATGAACAGACGGACATTCTTGACTTCCGTTTAGAGACTTTCCTACTTGGAATTCTGTAAACCTGAGTACTTAAGTCACTTTACGAATGTTGATTGGGTTGGTTGGGAAACTGTGGTATGGTCAAAGGGTACGACCGTCATGTTAATTTAGCAATATTGTTGAATAAGAGAGTAGGAGCGCCATCTGTGCACGGGGTGAACTTTTTGTTCTTTTTCACCTCTTGCTACTTTATGGCTCCAAGGGCAGTTCCTATTTTATTTTTTGTACCACAGGTGGCGCCTGTTAAAAAATCTTCACGTGGAAATTTATCAATTATGTGGGCAGTAGTACTATTTTTTGCAGTTTGGTTCGAACGTCAAACCTTACACTCTCATTTGACAATATGGCTTCCCTCGGACTTCTATTGGTTCTAGTATAAAATTCTATGGGTATGGTATATCAAAACATGGTGTTTGCAAACACCGTTGTTTCAAGATGCCCCGGTCTGGAAACTATACAATGACTCTGCGTCGCAGTCCTCGAAATATTTACATATGTATTTTTTTTAAATCGATTGTGAGCAAAAATACTTTAAAATCGATGAGGACTTTTTGAACTAGGTAGATTTATCATCAAACTACAGCTCATACTTCACAAACCACATGCAAACTCCGTTGTAAATCGATAGTTTTATTTTTCAGTTTAACTAACATTACAAATTATACTTCTTACTATCAAAAACCTTTGAATTCTTGAATTAGTTTACCAATAGCATATTTTACTGGCCAAGCAATTGGTCTCCTTCTAGCCCAATTCTGAATAATTTAACTCCAACATTGAAACCTAACTCACGCTCGTCACATGTATTCTATAATGATTTGATTAAGGTTGGTGAAATGATTGAAGAAAAATTAGAATGTTCCTAATCATTCTTATGCATATTTAAAGTCTCAATTCATGATTATAAAATGTTGGGTCCTTATCCTCGGTAAATTAAGTGGGGTAGAGTTTCGTAATTTCAGGTACGGTCAAACCTCGTTATAATGAGCTTGAACAATTTCGTCTCTTTGATTTCAAACCTTGGTTAAAATTCGTTCAAATTAACAACATGCTGATTAAAGATGGACTTGTGTTCATAATCTAAAATCCGATTTTTTTATGGTTTTGTTTGTTCCAATCCAATTTTTTCAGGTTTCTGGCTATCTTACCTATTTATTGCAACTCACTCTTCCCCTCCTATTGTTTTTACTTCGACTGTCCCATAAAAATATTGTTTTTAAATTATGTATTTTAAAATTGTATAAATGTTTGCTGTCGTTAGGATTACGTAGACTATTTTTTCGCCAATGAATTCTATCAATGATTCGAGTATCAAGTCCTTGAAAACAAGGCACGTCAAGCAAAGCTGTAGATTTTACCATGATCAAACTGTACGTACCTTGGTCTGAAAATGTATACATGTAATATCATCCAACAGTTATACTATAAATATTGTATTATATACTAAACAGCTAACTTTTATTGCTTGCTACGTTTACTACGAATATTTTCTTCGACTACGATAAGCATCCAATACCCATTTTACTTAGTTGATGTAAACTAAAGGAACGGTAAATAAAAAACTAATCTTACTTTTATTTATTTAATCCTCAATGAAATGTCTTATTTGATTATCGGGAACTGGCGTTCCAATATTTAGATGCGCAGTTGATTACATCCTTTGACTGAACTTTATAAAATGGCCAGTAGCAATTCATTTGGAAGGAAATACCCGCAGTATATAATAATGAATTTAGTAGCATCGATATTTTGCCGCATTTAATGAATATTTAATAAAAGAAGAAGACAGGACAAGAAAACATATCCGCATTTTCAAATCATTCCAACTCAAACCATCTGAAGTTAATGTATTTCCTACTAATATTTTGGGTCTAACTCTCTAGAGTCAGACCCGACATTCTCAGATTTTGTCCACAATTTTTTGGTTTATTTAAGCATTCTGATCTTAAACAAATAGTTGTCTTTTCCCAAAGCAATCGTTCAAAATGACAACTCCATTATTGCTGAAGGCATTCGACATCTGGCAAAAGGCTTCCTCTTGGATGATGCCTTGTCCAATTTCCTGGTGTCCCATAAAACAGGAATTAATGTATACAAAGTTCAGACGGAACCTCATCCCATGGTATTTGGTGGCTTACTTTGTTCTGCCATTGGCACTGAGTGCTTGTGTATTTGCCCAGCTTTTAAATGTCTTTTGCACACCAGCACCTTTGTCAGTTATGCAAATGATTATAACCGTGGCCACAATGACAGTAATGTTCGTCTCCTGTTCCGCTTGTTTGTGTATTATCGTCTCTGGAAACGAAATCGTACACGGATTTAATCGGCTGCTACGAAAGGAAAAAGAAACCTACATCAGTAAGTAAAACTACATTATTTAAAAATATGTTTATTAACACATCGGTTCACGATTGTCGTTTTTACCTAACCATACAAGGTCATGAAGTCACTCACTTTTTTAACAGTTATCATTTTTCGGCAAACATTTTACCTAACACGTTTTTTGCACAAATGACATTTTACCAAAACATTATGCCCATCTAGGATAAAAACATCGAATTGCGGATGTTAGCCACGCATGATTAGCCACGCATGGTTAGCCAGTAATTATTAGCCAGTGATTATTAGCCAGTCATAACAAAGAGCCATTCCGGGCTTTTTTTAACTGAAACTTTGACTGAACTTCAACTTGAATTGACTGCCTCATCTGAACGACACGAACAAAGGGAAAATGGGATTAGCGAATCTGAATCTAATTAGTTATACAGGTCAACTATTCTGCATCTTCAGCCCCTAGAATTCCTGTCCAAATATCAGTATGTTTATCTATGTATATATCAATATGTCCAAAGATGCAGAATAGTTGACCTGTATAACTAATTAGATTCAGATTCGCTAATCCCATTTTCCCTTCGTTCGTGTCGTTTAGATGAGGCAGTCAATTCAAGTTGAAGTTCAGTCAAAGTTTCAGTTAAAAAAAGCTCGGAATGGCTCTTTGTTATGACTGGCTAATAATCACTGGCTGTTTAGCGCACTGGCTAATTGTAGTGACTGGCTAATAATCACTGGCTAATAATTACTGGCTAACCATGCGTGGCTAACATCCGCACACCAAAAACATCTATGATTTGATAGCTACCGCCTATTTGTAATTGGAAACGAACAGAAATGCCGATTAGGAAGCAGACACCACTTTCTAAATTGTTGACTTGAACATACAGTTTTTAAACAAAATCTAAATTTTTTACAGTTACACGATACAGGAGAAATTGCGGTTTGGATTGGGTCGGGATGTTCATGATAGTCCACGTCATCGGATTTCAAACGGGCCTGTTCGTAGCGCAAATGGGAATGTACTATGATCTTGACCCTGGTTACCACATCGTCGAATTTCTATTAAACCTAATTCCTGCAGCAAATTCAATTCAACCAATGGTACTGATTTTACAAATTGGTCGAGTACTGATAACCTCAATTGCTATACTAGAAACCGGTCGAGCGTTCCCTGCAGCGGTGATTTTTTTGACAGCGGCTTCGAATGTTGGTGCTGCCATGACGTCTGCAAATAGAGAATACGCACTCAAATTATTTAGCTACAAGCAAGGGATTGTAACGAAGTATAAGGTCATATATAGACAATACTGCACTTTTCTGCTGCTTCATGGAATGATTTCAAATACCATTGAGTGGGGTTCGGCTTCTTTAATGATTTTTGCACTAATTAATTTATCAATGACGAATTTCATAACCCTTAAAATGTATAACTATCTACCTGCTATCATACATATGACTGCTGTCGGTTTTTCAATAATGGGAATGATAGGAATAGCTTCTATGCTACCTAATGGAATACTGCTGCATGAAAATTCTGGTGAAGTTTTAAAATTTTGCAACGCAAACATAATGGACTTGCCAGCTAATGTTAGACCATTGTTCCGGCGAAGGGTGACATCTCTTAGAAGACTTAAACATTATGCAACCGTTTATAAGTTTAAATTATTTATGTTTAAACCTAGCACCAAAACTACGTTTTATTGGACACTTTTAAACTACACAATTAGCACATTACTTTCAGTTCCGCTCCCATTAAACTATGAATCACTTTTTTAATAACGTATGGTTACAATTTAGAATTTATTATACATTTTAACATTTTTATTTGTAATAAGAACTTATTAGTGAACTTCATCTGTTTATATTAGTGTAGCTGATGTAGGGGTATACGTACTGTGTAGTATGTACATTTATAAGAGAATTTCGACACATCTTTGTATTGCTTTTAAAAATAATTGTTGCATTTGGTGTCTGTAAGATATGCTAAGATAATTATAATTCTGTTACTACTTTCTGCAAAAAATTCAAATAAAAACAGCATTAATATGTTATAAAAAATATCTGTTATGCGTTCCTACAACATTTTTTAAGGCAACTACATGTTATTTTTGAGTTGTGGCATGATAGCGTAGTGGTATGTGTACGGGGTTCCCATCACATCCACTCGCTTGTTTCACGAGGTTCGAT
>JAQFZA010001001.1:0-11437 GCA_034695115.1 Desoria olivacea
TACTGTTGAGGGTTCGTAACCATGAGATACCAATGACCTAAGTACAGGGCAATATCTTGTATTAAACCCCCCCTTAATATGGAAGCTTACATTTACCCACTCACTCCTTTATGGTAATTTTGTATATTCTTTTCGAATGATATGTTCATTTCAAATGGTGTATATGAGAAATGTATACATGGCTTCGTTCACCCAGAAATTAATTTTAGCATGCCGATATTGACGGTCAGTTTGATTTATTAAGACGAATATATGGCATTTCAGCAATACTGAGTACCGTGGCCCATTCAGTCAACGTCGTATTTTCTATTCAGCAAACAATAAGCATATTTGGGCGATTATGAATCAAAAATTCATCATTCCCATCGTCCCCCGGAAAATCGATTCTAAACTGTCCAAACTTAATATACAACTCCATCGATAGCCAGACAACCCAGAATTACAATCTATTTTGCATAATCTATAATCAGTATAAAAACTTATGAAAACCAATACCTATCTCTCTACCAACTCTTACTGTTGCTAGCTGAGTTGCCTATATAAAACTTAAGATTGTTTGCCATGCTTAGCGAAATATTTCCATTTGCTGACAAATATTTTCTAGAAAAGGGTCATGAATATCATGAATATGGAAAAATTGAGAGGTGGAGTCAATTTCCTGGAGCAGAAAATGTCACTGGGAATAGGGAATGTCAACGATAATCTCGGAGTTGTTTCCCCCTCCTCGTCTTCTCCTCATGTAAAATTTACAAGGACGATGATGTCGGCAAAAAACGTTCGTTTTTGAAATGTCACGTTCACTATACTAGAGCTGAAATGAGAGCCCAGCCGACCCGAAAAAAAATGCTGCCTCAACTCTCAAATGCTGCTGGTGGTGGCCTGATATTAGTGATGAAAAGACGTCTCAGCTTTCTCTTCGCTATCGTATCTAACAGTAGACCGGAATCTACTGTAATTTTACAATATTATTACATATCCCCATGCATATGTCTTATTTATGTGTCTCCAGTCCATCTGTATTATTACAGAAATTGGCATATTCAAATTCAGGACTCATGCCATCATGCTTATACAAAAAAAATCATACATGCCTTTCACAAAAGTAGTACGAAGAGAGCATCAAATTCTCTGAAAGCAAGACGGACAAAGAACACAGCACAATTTCAGAATTAAAATGTCTCCCACAGAGCTCCAATTTGTCCTCCTTAAACCATTTCCTTTTTTTCAAACCAATGAACAGATGTAGGATAGAAAAGCCAGCGGTTCGTTTCGCAGTACTTGAGACTGTTCCTGGAAACGGAAAAACTCTCACTTAGCTCAGTTTTTGAACAGATTGTAAGCTCTATACCCACCCTTGTGTAAGACATTAGATTGGACAGCCCTTATAAAAATATCATGTAGATAATAATATAAGGGACTCGAGACGAGATCCTATCCTTGCCTTGTGCTTGACTTTTGACTATCAAGACCAGACCCGATCTAACAAATTGGTAAAACTCGGCACAAGGATCTGTGAAATTTCCAGCTTTCTTTGAGCTCCGTCTTCTACATTAGTTTTTACGAACCGTAGGTTTTTTAAAGTAATAACACGTATGAATGAATATGAGCCTAGTTGATAAAGTTTTGTCTGCATATTATATATTTTAACTGACACAATTCGTATTCTTAAACTTCTAGAATTCTGCAATCGCTGGGGAGTTGGAAGTTATATATAAAAAGGCGTTAAGTTTTTAGTATTACTTGTATAAATGTGCTAATCTTCTGTAGTAGCAGTAGGAACAGTCTTTGTTCGTTTTGTATGCAAGAAGGCCGTCCAGCTGACTCCAGTCTAGCACTCAAGACTCACAACTCTTGACTAACTCCACAGATTGTGACTCCATAAAGAATGTACGAGTGCGAAAATCTCTGGAAGTTTCGAAAGAATGGGAAAACTGAAAGACTTGAGAATTTATATTGGGTTGGGATATAAACTAACTTGGTCGGTTATAGGAAGGTAGAAGAAATATAGGGAGACTTATTAGAGGAAGGTATGTACTTCTAAGTAAGTTAACATTAAGGATACTAAAACATTCTCCAGAAATTTTAAGTTAGTTAAGGACTTTTATACTCAGAGGACTTGAAGCTTGAAGGGCATAAACTGGAATCTCTGGGGAGGTTGGCAAAGCCAGAAGGATGTCGCCGGCTCTACTTTTATGTAAAAAATCTTACAAAATATTTACCAACTGAATCCATTTTAACTTGCTTTGACTCTTTTTGGAGTAGAAAAGCTTTCGAAATACGACAACAAGCCAACAATTTTGCAGATTTATTTTATAACATTAAAGTACATCATTTTTTAGAACGTAAATAAATTTTAATGTCGAATTAGGAAATTAGTCTTGTTTTGCCAAAGGAGTTTATTCATCAAGATCAAAGTAACCGACTGACTATGACTTGTTATCCAGCCCGATCTGTTCGATGGACAGAAAGCTTTGAATAAACATACAATCTTATTCTGCTGATGATTCAATATACCGAAAAGTGGTTTTGGCGTTCAGTGTGGCTAAAGCCCAAGCAAAACTGCTTAAAATTATCCTTACATAAAGAGATGTTATGTGTTTGTATTAGAGCTTATAGCTGCTGTCAACAAACTTTCCTTTAATTTATTTTAATTGGAAGATTCGTATTGAATTATGTTTTTAAGTTAAGATTTTGATACATGAAAGGTTAAAGGATTCCTCTCCCTCAGAATTATTTCTGTGTAGGCATTATGTTATTACGGTTGTTATATATTCGCAAAATACTTATAGTCGACCTTCCTACAGGGTGAATAATGTTTCCCGAAATGAAAAACTCTCAAAAGATTGTTAAAAAAATTAATTTCGCAGATTTAAAAGCCTCAAGAAGTAATTAAATCTAAATTTAACTCATAAACAAATCTAAGCCTTTTCTATCTTAAAAGGTTTAACGTTGAACCTCCGTATCATCCATACCACAGCAGTTACTTACCACAGCAATGTAATATTTACCTCTCCTTTAATAAAAAGTTATATTCTCAGAGGAAAACTGAAATGCTTATAGTTTATTACCTCTAATCTAATTTTGCATACAAGAAAGGTGGAAACAGATATAAAAGTAGAGACTATTACAGACATTAACCTAGGGATGTTACTTACCAAAGCGTTTTAAATGTTAGAGACAATTAAGTATTAAAAAGTATCGTCACTTACTCGGCTTGATCCCTTCAACGAGATGAATAGAGGATGAGATGGCGAGCAGAACTGCCAGGATTTGCACAAGCACATTCACTTTAGAATTAAGTAATGTCCTTCTTCCCATTTTTTGATGGGGACAGTTGACACTTCTGACGCTCAGTCTTAGTCTTTTGCTTTCTTCCCTTTTACCCACCACCATTGACACAATGTCTAGTGAAGGAGAATGAACCGTTTCAGTTTGTTCGTTGAGGAGATACAATGTTTTCTGGCTCTGAAAGGATTTCTTCATCTTGTCTCCTTCTCCTTGCTCTTATTATCTAGAAAGGGAAAAGTGTACTTACACTATTACCAAAGTACCAACTTATATGGTGTTACTGTCGTACGAACTTTCACTAGGTGTTTCTTCCAAGTCCATCTTATATAAAAGATTATAGATTGTCGAGAAAAGTAGTTCTGTGTTCTGCTGGGGGATGTTGGATGTTGAAGGTTGGACGTTAGTAACTTAACCCAGGGAAGAATTTATCCACCAGCACAGCTATCCTTAAATATATTTCTAGGTCTTAGCAGATCCTCTTCCTCTTTTCCATCACGAAGATTAGCCATTTTTCATATTCACAGTCTTGTCTCTTTTGTCCTTTAGCTACTTCACTCAAACACATACACCACCATCATCTCTCCACATACATAACACAACTTACTTTCTGTCTTTGAAACTTGAGTTCCTTTCCTCTGCAACTTTAAGTAGTTTTATCCTGTTGCCCCCAAGGGGCTTTTACTTTCTTTCTTATGTCTCGCTCTGTCCAAGGGACAAAATCCTATCTCCTAAATGCAAGAGATAAAAGTCTCTTTTAGATTCACTTCTTAACGCGATTTCCTCAACTCCTTGAAAGTTCAATATTACCAGTCCACTTGAAGAAATCCCTCGCCTTGCGAATTAATAAAGTTTCGTTGCAACTTCAAGCAACAAAACCCGTGTTTCTGCTCCAAGTCCTTCAATGAAGAGGCTGCAGCTGCACCGTATTCCTGCCAAGGATAAATTAATGTATTGCATAATTTGAGTGCTTTGATTTTCAATGCAAATTTCAAGGGCATCTTTCCTAGCTATCCATGCAATGGAGTCGTAGTAGATGTATTCACTATTACGCAAAAACAATTTTTTCAGTTTCTACGGATGATAACAAAAGTGACTTCGCTCTACTGATGAATAAAGTGAATGCTCTGTACTTCATTCTCCAACATTGCTTTCAAGCTTTCTATGAGATACATAGAAATTCTGCAATCTGTGCTACTGCTGACCCAGATTATCGTTATTTCCATGAAGGCCAGCAAGGCTCTTGAATAAATGAAAGTATGCTTTCTCTGCGAGGATGAGATTCTAGTTTCTCTTCTACAACTACAGACAGTCTCTCAAGACGTACATGTCTACAGGAGATTGCTTGCCCAATGATAGTTAGTGCATATCCGAATATGAAGGAACTTGTATAGCCAGCTCAGTATATTTGTGCATCACCTCACTGAGGATCCAGTTCTTTCTTCTTTTTACCCAAGTCTGAACCCCTCTTATGTAGTAACGAAGTTCGGCTCGTCTTGGTGTTCAGGTTCCCTTAAGAGAGATACTGAAGAAACGTGCTGAATTAAACTTGGACTCAAGTGGTTGCTCTAGAAAGTCTGGGCCAATTTAGTAGAGAAAGAATTTCGGAGGAATATCTGCAGAGAAGAAAAAATGGAGAAGGAACATGTACATAAAGGTTAACCCACTTGACTTTGTTAGGTGTACCTAATCTGTGTCTCACTTCCCCACTACTTCTAGTTAACCTAAGGGTTTCACTTGGGAGTTGAGAATTAAGCCCGTACTGACTAAGAGGTTGAAGTTGGTTTAGGTTAGTTTTAGGTTTTTTGCTGCCCATCTGGAATCAAGCTATCTTATCTGATTACAAGTCTTCTTATCTCTGATTAGAAAATCCCAATTAATTTCCATCAAACATCGTACTACGGGGGAGTTTTTTTTGTGCAGAAAACCAAACACCCTCCTGCTGGTCTCGTTCACAGACCTATCCGTGGTGTTAGGTAATTAAATTTGGCACGCAAGCTAAGCCGGGTGCACCAGCAGATCGTTATTCAGTTACTTTAAACAAATCCTTCGTTGGGTTTTGGCATTGTAAACTTGTTCTTATAGCTAGGAGTATACGGTGTTTTCTCCAAACCTGAGAATTTATTTTCAGTATCCTATGTGTGCACAAACATTCTCACCAAAGCTGTGCACTTTTCTACCACATCGGAGTTGAGACAAGTTTGGGGGCTTTCTGATTTACACGTTTCTACTTGGCTACAATCAGAATATTCATGCCTTTGTTTTTTTCCACCACTTATTTTAATGGAAATCCAAAGTCGTGGTTAACCACGGACTAGAACCGAACTAAAAGTAAAATACATTTGGAATAATAAAAAACACAAGGGAGAAAGTTTTAGTTTATTTGGAACAAAAAAAACATTATGTAGATTTATTCGAACCTCAAACCGGCTCGGTATTTCGACCCATGGAATAGCACACATGCACCCAATCCATTGGGAGATTGAAACTGAAAAACAGATAACCACCGTCACATTCGACAATGTTCCCTCGGGAACTCTAACTGCAACTGAACTTATTGGAATGAATACTACATTGATGTTGTGTACGCTTGGAACTTTTCATCCTGTACTGAAGTGCTTTTCATTTTATTAATTACACGATATAAAAACAGAGATATATATCCCACAGGTAATTTATAGCATTGCTAGTGCATTACCTGAATCCAGGATTTGAACATAAAGTATAATTAAGGTGTACATGCCGAAATTCTACTTAATTAAAAACATGCTCTTACTCTCATTCAGTCCTACAATACCCTATCCCCCTGTACTTCCGGTAGTAAATCAAACAACTGGTTCCTACTATAATATGTCAAGGTCCGGTAATATTATTAGCCCGGCTGGATAAAATACTTTCGGAAAGATAGGAAATACATCTTTGCCTATTTGGTGAGCTTAAACTCAATGGAGTGAAAACTCCGGTTAGTCTATCATTTTCAAACGCTCCATTAGCTTGAACTAATCGGTCTTGCACCAAAACTCCAATAAATTCTCCATCTCCAAGCCCTGTACAAAGTGATGAGGATAGAGATACTTATTCTGAAAAGAAAAGGGGGCTGATCTATAAAGTCCGTAGTACAATTCAATTCACTTCGATTCAATCAATTCAATAGTAATGGGCTAAACGCAGAGTCTCCGTCTCCCCTACTTGTCCCTAGGATTTACGAAGTAGTGGTACAAGCCCAGGGAATGTTGTGCATATAAGGGTAGTTGTAAAATAGTAATAGTAATATCAATAATAATAGCTACTTATGACTACGAATATTTGATATAAAAACGCATCCCTGCCAACGCCCACCACCCTCCATTACATTTCACTTCACACTCTCCGAACCACCCAACGTGGACTGAATTGTGTCAAGTGGGATATAGCCTTCATAAATGCTTATAAGATATTAATTTACCATACTTAACCCTACTGAACTGTTTGTGTGACTTTCCGACTTGGGATTTCCCAACAGCTTCAACTGCATTCAGCCTTTTACTACGCTACTCAAATGCAACAAGGACTTTGGGGACATTGGAAAGAGAGGGGGAGAACTGGATCAATCTCTCTAGAGCATTTTAAATTTAATATGAAATAGCTAAATCAATATGATGACAAAAAAGGCTTTTTCCCTATGACACTTCCAAATGGGAGGTCAATAATTTAGATCAAAGGGGGAATATAAGCCCTTTTTCCCCTTTGTATCCTGCAGATTTCTGAACTTGTAGCCACTTTAGGCATCCTCCTTTAATTTGCATAAATGTCACAACAGAACACCTCATCTCAAAATCAATGATTAGTGTATAATAAAGGACGGGCCTAACTTCAAAAGTATAGACTCCTAACTAAGCGTTTTCTGGGTAAATGTCTACCTGTCGTCTCTCATAGACTACTATTATTACCTTAATGAGCAGTGCAGTTATTGTATGTTAAGTTCCTATCCTATAGTTCGGGCATATGGTTTACTCATTATACAAGTAGAAGGAATATCCTCCATGCTTTATCCTAATTTGAATAAAACTTGTACTTACGACTTCAGCTTTGGGGGCTGATGAATGACTAATTATACACTTTAGTTGATTATTATTCCTTTGTATCAAGTAGAGTCTCCTATAGCTCTCTCCGATTTAACAAACTTAGAGAATCCCACACGTTGTTTTACTAAATCAATACAGATTTGTAAGTTCATGATTTGTGGGAGCTTGATGTTGGCTATGTGTTGTCCTTGCACATTGCATGAGGAATGAATGTTGAGTTTGAATTGGTTGAATGTTGAATGTACAGGTTTTTCGAGGATAATAATATAATAATATTGCTGCCGTTACGTCAGAGTATGTATATGTATGTATGTGTGGCTTTCTAGTTCAATTTTAAGTTCCAACTCCCCTAATTAAATTTGATGGGAGTCTGGACTCAATTTTGTTTAATTCACTTTCACTCAATTTAAAGTCCACCACCCTTCATTTCCCGACTCACGAGTTGTATGTTATTTTAATTTGTGTGCACCTCCCTTCCAGTTTACTAACCTTGTTAGGGTGAAGGGCATAACTACGAAGGAAAATGTTATTGCCACTTTATTGTAGCGTTTATTTACTACAATTCCCGATTGTGCAAACCTTAATGATTTTTAACTTTCTCGCAGCAATTTTAGTTTCTAATGTTCGGTTAATTAATTCAGATTTCAAAATGTCTACCTATGCTTACATAATACAGTAACTATAATTAACGTAGTTAGTTCCAACTTTCGGAATGCAGAATTAAAAATTATCTTTAGATTTAATAGTACAGAGTTAGGGAGTAATAGCCGGTAGTTATACAAGACTAGAATCTGCTCACGCACAAAAAACTAAAATCTCAGAGACAAAAAAAGTCAAGTCGAATGGCTAAAGTTGTATGATTGCTCGGTGATATTAGTAAGTTTTTTCGTGAGTGATGTTTATAAGTACCAGTGCTTTACGAAGTCCAACGACAACTGAACCAACTTGGCCCAACCGGGCTGAATTCTGACTCCAGTTTTCACAATTTACGAACCAAACCAGCCAACTCGAGCATTTCCTCGTCAGAGAAAGCGCCTCTCTCTCTCACTTTCGCTCTTCTTGTGTGTACACTCACAAGACCCAGTTCATGCAGGCAAGAAGGACTTTCTATCTCTGATGAGGAGAACCGTAGAACACCCACTGAATTCCTTGTGCTTCCAATGTAATTCTTATTCCACTATCCAAAGGGAATTCATAAGAACTACAAGCCAAACCTGTCTCCTTCTCTAGCAGCTCTAGATTACATTGCACGAGTACGTACAAAGCACAAAGTACAAGCCGTACAAGCCAAGCAAGCACGTTCGTTCAATCTTGTACGTAGGTACATACTTTCCCTTTAGAGCTGAGAGAGAGAGTGGCTTAGGCTTAGGCAGTTCGGCTATGCAGACATTTGAACTTGGTTGGGGAAAGCGCAAACTCCTGCTTTGTGGATCCATACAAAAAACATGCCTCGTATCCAATACAATATCTTTGGTCCCAAGTTAGTTCAGATCTTTCCTGGATTTTAGTCTGAATTTGCCCTATATGACTGATAACAGATTTGAGATCATCCTCAATACAGATACGAGATAGTCAATGCTTTACCAGTATATGTAGTACAACAATGTATGGTTGGTAGGTATATATTTTGCAGGCATTGTTATTATTCCAGATACCAATTCCTCCATCCTCATGTTCCAGGTATTATTTTCCAGGCCTTTGGCTCCTCGTTCCTTCATATCATCATTCGGATCTCTAAAGCAATCTATCCATCTCAATTCACTATTTACGAACTGCTAGGACAGATAATATTCATCCTCCAGAAAGAATCTAGGCTAAGGCATTGCCTATTATGATGGGATAAGATAAGATGAGCAAACAATTTGCCCCGGTCCTATAGATCCTCTTGATGGAAAAATTGCGTAGCTAACAAAGAGTAAAGCCATGGGGTTATTGTTTACGTCAGAAAGTCAGCTTATGATTATTTATTGATGACCCAATGTTTTTCGAAACACAGAACAGAAGGAGTTTGGGACATGAAATAGGATTATCGGAAGGAATTTGAATGTACGTACTCTTTGTACACACTGGAAAGGAAAGTTGCGTACACAATAAATTTATACATGGTGTGTACACATACGGCATAATATTACGGATATAATAGGAATAACAAAATAGGACAATGTCGATAATTTCGAAAGTAGTTGACATGAGAGTATGTCCTTGTCGTCGTCGTCGTTGGGGCTCCGTCCTCGATTATCTTTATAAATATTCTAAGGGTATCATATTTCTTGGGTCTCAGTTGGACGAAATTGCTTCCAGTTATGATTTCCTATAAATCGAGAACTCGGATACATACTCTAATCGTCGGATCTTCGCTCTCAAGCTGAACTTAGGCTATCTGTATTCACTAAAAGTGAAAGCTGAGCCTGAAACTAGACTAAATCTGAATTTGAGAACAAGGTTTACTGTTATAATAATAATAACATAATATGAGTCCAACGGAATTTGCGATGCTACGTAATAAGCAAGGAGGGAACTAATGGTCGTAGTCCTCTCCCTTGGCCCTGTTGTGACTTGAGTCTCTGGAGCCATACTAACGGGTCCATAATATTGGATCCTCCTGGAAGCGCACGAGAGAATGCCATAGAGTTCGAAGTTGGAGTGCTATCTCCGTCTACAATGTCCTATCTATTCATTGATATAGTCAATAGTTTAAAGGGGAAATCTCTCCACATTTCTTAGGCACGTTATGCAGAATCTATGCGAGGAGTGGTGAAGAGAATCCCAGCACTTTACCTAATATCCCATCAACCTTTATGATTGGATTGCTCTGAAGGAATAACGAATCATAACTCTTACACCAAAACTATTCAGTAATGTCTTCTTTCTCCTACAAAATCCAGCCTTGGAGTCTTCCGGCTTCTCATTCTATTCTATTCTATCTCTTCGTCTTGACTGCTCTATCATAACAATTCTTATTAAACGTCTATCTATCCATCTTGAGTTCTTGAGATCCATACACCAAGTCTCCCAACCTCCTCAAGGAAAGATATTTTGACTGGCATTGTCTTTCCCAGAAATAGAATTTCTTGGCTTAATTCAACCCTCTACTCTGGCAGGAAATGTCGAAAGGCTCAAAACTACTTCTGTATAACTAGAGATCATTTTGCATCTCACTTCCAGAGAAAATCCAATAGGCCAGTGTTTTAAAGGCTTCTATAGATAAATACTAGAGGAATTCTCGCGTCCGGGTTCTCCTGTGATCGCCTGTATCGTAATATGCGTCAAGTTGTACAATATGTTAACTGCTATACGCGATTGTCACCTATAGAGTTACATGTCCTGGTGTTATGGAGACCTTACAATCCCACTATTTCTGTGAAGAGTCACAAGGCTGTAGATGTAATGTTCACTCCTGCCCAAACCTCGTCATCAGCATCAGCATGAGTTGATGGTTAATGTGATAGCCATGATGTTTAATGATAGTGGTCTGGTCTGCCCTTGCCATTCAGCATTCACTTTTCCAGCATATATACAACCAGGGGAATATTACTTTTTAGATACTCTTAAGGCTTCATTCACCAGCTTGCCCCTCCGGCTTGGAATACTTTGACTGGTTTCTTCGTGGTTTTGGTTCCGGCTCAGTTGTCGAGGATCGAGATAACTTTTTTGAGTGGAGAGAGAAAACGAGGAGAGATTTGCGAAACCACTGTACTGACTGTAGACCAAACCACCTTCTTTCAAAACAGTCCATTCTCTTAAATGGTGAAAGTAATGATGTACACTTAGCCTTGGTAATGTGGGCAGAGTGTCTACTAAGTGCTAGGAATGTCTGTACTCTTTTCACCATAAAATCCTAAAGATTGTAGCTTATACATATTACTAAAGATGCAATGTTGATAGTCCAAGGGCCGTAGCAAAATATTTCCTAAAGCGGTATGGGTCTTGGTCGTGGGACCTTATAGTCACACTGTGTTCCAAGAGTGTGAATATTTATTCATGTTGTTATGCTTATCTAAATGTAGATGTCCGGTTATCTAGTTTCTTGAAAAAAAGTCGAGCTTTTGAGAATTCGTTCCAATATCAAGAATTGCTACTGAACTTCT
>JAQFZA010001002.1:0-11437 GCA_034695115.1 Desoria olivacea
CCGTAAATTGACACATGCTTGAACGGATTGATAGGATAATAAGTCCCCTATTAAAGGAATGAGGTAGGTATAATCCCCTTGTAGTCACTAGTCAATTTAGTGTTGACCATCATAATTGCACAGGGGTAGGTAAGGTAACTAGGTTTGATTTCACACTCATTCCTCCAAGTTATGTTCTGCTGCCTTTATAAGTACTAAGCAATGAATACGGATGCATCATTCACGCCACAGCTTTAAGAGCTGATTGATTGATTGTGTTTCAAGATTGCAAATTGAATCGAGGGTATCGTGTCATCTGTAAAGCAGAATTTTTTTCGTCGTTTTTTTCACCCTGATTTTAACTATGACATGACAGTGAGTCAGACATTCACTTAACATTAAGCTAAATGAATGCAGCTTCAGACACTATACAGCCATGGAGCCAGAATTTTACTGTGTCATTGTCTGAAGAAAAAATACAAATCATGGTAGTCGCCCAAGGGTGTAAACTTAAGATTAGTACGGTTGTATTTTAAATATACTTGATTGATTGGTGAAAAGAGCGATACAAGTTTATGGCTAACAATAAGATGAAGATCGTTGGGCCAGGAGATAAATTAAAAATTAATCTGAACCAGACTGGACTTGCTAGTTTAGGTGCAACAAATTTCATTAATCTGTTGTTCAAAAACATGATGGCAATATTCCCAACTTAATCAATGAATTTATATGGTTTGGATTTCTAAAGAAAAGCATTTCCTGTGATATGATTTTGTTTCTTTTGATATTTACATTGAAGGCTTTAAATTTTAGTTTTTTTAGTTTTTTTTGACAAAATCAGAAGAAAATATGGTTATTTTTAATTTATCTACTGTTTTAATAATTCAATGTACCTCTTATATTCGCACATGCTATAAATCTGTCTGCACAAGTTCAACCCCTAAATAATTGACTACCACATGCAAAGCGAAATGTGAATTAGGCGACAAATAAAACAAAGTCGTGCTTTCGGTACCTCAGCCTACGCACGGTAGAAATTTGGGTCGAGTCTCCCATAATTTGAAATTTAATGACACATATCATCAAAGAAATATCCAGATTATTAAGATTATAAAAACGTCGGCGATTTATAAAGCAGCCACAAAAGGAAGACGTGCACATTAGAAATACATTTCATATGTACTAGATACAAACAGCCGTGTAAAATAAAATATTTTTTCCCAATGAGATCATGAGTCCACCTCCCTTCAAACTGTTGTTTGTGGAGTGGTCGTTGTCGAGTTAGGTTAACAGACAAAATATATACCTATGTATATTTTGTCGATGTTTTGCTTGGTCATAGATTTCGGTAAATTCTTTAGATTTCGCCATTTTGAATGGATTTTTCAAAATCACCCAAATTTAGGTAGCGCATACACTATACTCCACACTACTTATCAACAATTAAACTACTTTTGTTCAAATTCAACCAATGAATCGAAATTAAAATATCAGCAGGTCAGTATAATGAATTTCTAATTTATTTTTTGCAGGTGATCATAGAATAGAAGGTGCTGAGCCTCAGATGTCATGTCCAAGATCCTGTACCAAAATTAGTGAACCCGTGTGCGCCTCAGTAAGTACTGTATTTGAACTTAAGCCATAATTTGCAAATATTTTCCCCTACAGATGTCTTCTGGACAACTATATTCACATAGGGCAGGGAAGTGGGGACCCCTTTTCACCTGCTGCCACGCCCATTCTCACCCCCACTTTCCCCTCTAGGTTGCCGTTGACAAAGGAAATTACCCTATTCTATATTTCGACATTGAACTTTAATCTTCATAATACCCCACGAACCGTTTTATTAGGTAGTGGTTTTGTAGGGAACATATTATAAGCTGGCTGAGTACGCTTGTCACTATTTGAGAACAAGCACAAATGAACAAAGAGAAAAGGGTTGAAAAAATATTTAATGCAATTATACGATTTTTTTCTTCCACCTCTTCCATTCCATTTTGATTTTTTTCTAGGACGGGGTTATTTATGCAAATGACTGTGAAATGCGACGCAGGACATGTGGAAAAGGTAAGTTCAAGAACTCTATAATAACTCTCATAACTCCAAATAAGCGATATTTCATGAGATTGGCAATACATGGACTTGAAACTTGTTAATCCAACTATAGCCTTGGCAATGTCTTTAACCTGAAACAGAGTGTCGGTGTCAAGTTCAAAGCGACATTCTCCGCTCGAATAAGTATACAAATTCCTGTGCATTCAACTTCAAACCAAGTCCAAACATGCAAATTACAGCTTCTTGGGCGGAAATGTCAAGAAGTTGAATGCTTTTAAAGTAAACACCCCATTCATTAAATACGTTCTCACACACTCTTAAGCATGAAATACAATACTTACAGTTCAACTTTTATTTTCATCTCATTTGTTGACGAGAATATGAACTACCCACGATTTTATCATATTGAATTAAACAGTCTTAGATTAGCTTGCACAAAAGTGCATAGAAACAAAAACAAGATCTACAAACTTCTTTAGTCCAATGTAAATTAATTCAAGTTAAGTGTGATGCGAGAAAAGTTGATCAGTCATACTAGTTAACCACAACCATGAGATCCAATTTAATGCATTGCCACTTGCCAGCGTTTAGCTGACCAGCAGATGCCTAACGCAATTAAAGGATTCAGCCAACCGTTCATTATGATGAAAAATGGATGAGGCAGTACTATTCGTAATTAGCAAGGCGGTGAACACACCAAGCTGTGTGTTATAGTTCATAAATCATATCTTCCTTTATGAGTAATGCCATCATCATTCTACGAAGCAGACGTTATAGACATCCTGGCTTGTCTTTAGCTATTGATATCATTAACTAAAATAATTACATTTTAATACTGCAAAATCCTATTAAATTATTATAAAGGAATATAGATAAGGATTAGAACTTTTAATACCTCATTAGATTTCTAATTGATTTTATAAGCTTTATTCTTCAGAGAACTTCTGAGAATCCAAGTGATGTCTGGCATGCCTACTTTAGAACGTAGATCTTGCAGTTAAACCAAGTTGAAATAAGGTTTACTTAATGATAACGAACTACAGACTCTGCTAATTAATACAAGTCTTAGAATTTCTAGAGTTGGATTGATTTCCCTCTTTATCAATGAATTTAATGTGATCAATGGAATGAAACCCAGGTAAACTAAACACCTGTGCGACCCAATAGGTAGTTGTAGTGAAAGACTGAAAAAAGTAGAAAACTCAAGTCCTTTGCCAAGTAGGTTGCAATGGGCCTTATGATAATTCATAAAAAAATATTTGCAGTTATGCACTTGATCATCCATTATCATCCTTTTCAATTCGGATTGCAGGTGTTACAGCAGTGAGCTTGGACCTTTGCACACGAACAAGCGGTTCGAGATGCGACAGCAAGTGCAATAGTGAATACGACCCAGCATGTGCCTCAGACGGAAGGACGTATCTTAACAAATGCACTCTGCAGGTGGAATCTTGCATGTAAGTCCTAATCATCACAGATCAATAATTTTTTCATTTAATTGGTCTAAGGAATGAAATTATTAGGATATTTTTTGCCAATTACGGAAGGTCAAGAAGATTCATTAATGCGAGCGAACGAAAGGCCAGCTTAAGTTGGGCACTTGATAGTCAACATATTGACATTAGCATTTTTGGAATATATTAAAAACGTCCCGTTTGCTTGTTTGCTTTTAGTTGGATTTAATCTTCAGTGCTTGGGGTCTTTAATTGCTCTTCTTTTCAGCCAGCTCATGTACAATGAAATAAAAATTGTGAAGACAAAGATTCATGCTTTATGGTGAGTTGATGAGGAACCATCATCTTACCTTGTGTAGGTAACTGGGGTGGCCTACTAGAAATAAATAACTTGTTGTCTGATTAGAGCTAAAGCTTGATTTGGATTTTGAACTCCTGCTAAATGGTTGGTATGAAATGTAAAGGTCATATTAAAAGATCAGTTTCATTCGTCTTTCAACAAGTTGAGGTTTAAGGATTTATGTCTTGTATATTTGTACCGAGGTCAGCAGTCAACAGTTGTTTAGCTTTGATAGCTCATTGAGCCTTATACAATTTTACACTGGAGATGATCCTAGATAAATCTGCGTCTGCACTTTTTATGTTGCTACCGTCATTTGATTGCATTCGGAAAAGTAGTTTCTTAGATGAAGATATTAAAACAAGATTATTGCATCAAACAGGTTATATGAGACCCAGATCAGATGTTAATGGTTTTAAGTGGGAATCAAATCGTGAATCTTGTTTCGTTTCACGCGATGTCACTCATTACAACTGGTTGATTGCTTTGCATGTAGAAATGAATGTTTGTTTTGCAGTGTTTTACTGTATTACACGCATCATATTACTTGTAACTGAATTAAGGATTCATGTTATCAAGATTTGGAAGATTGTACATTATAAGCTTGAAACCCAAACTTTCTATACAAGTGCACGGAGGAATTATATTTTTATTTAAAACATTTAACAGGAGAGGAATTTATATGGCCCATAGTGGACCTTGTATGAACTCTACTGCTTCAAGAGAAAACTGTCCCCTGTCCTGTAAATACGCTCCTAAAGACGGGCCAGTATGCGGATCTGATGGCAATGTCTATAAATCCACATGCGAGATGAAGTTCAAGACTTGTGGGTATGTTCATCATTAGCATCTTGTATCTTGTAAAACAAAATGGTGTAAAAAAACTGCTTAATTACGGCGGAAATGACGTTTTTGCAGACAAGGGGTAGTTCGCACCTCATTAAAACGGTGTCAGACTACGAAACATTGCGGTGACTCCTGTTGGCGTATCTCAAAAGCAACGTGTGGTTCTGACGGACGATTATATCACAATGGATGTGCCATGAAAATGAAGAACTGTGGGTGAGTCTTTCGCTTTTTTTGTTTTTCGAATGACGAATCGTGATAAACAATCTTTGGATAAGAGACAATACAACTTTTAAAAGTTTAAATCAAATCATAGTTATAACATATCTCTCAGCGTATCTAAATGGTAGTGAATTTAATAATCCTTTGACCCATTTAACATGATTCATACGGCAAGAAATCAGAATGCAATGATAAAACGTGGCACATGTCGAATAATTTTAATTTCAACCAATTAGCTTGAAAGAATTCGACCACGTACGACGGCAGCCAAGCCTTGACTTTTTAAAACTAAAGATTTACTCCAAAAATCAAAGCCAGCAATCAATTGTAATGAATCTTTTCATGGTTTGATAAACTGATGTCACTCTTCAAATACAACTATATGAATTAGTGGAAATCACGCAAGCGAGAAAGATATATTTCCTCAAAGAATACCGCAACTGATACCGTTTTATTGAATTGTTTCACTGGCTTAATAATCCTTTTTCTATTTGCTGTTGTTGTTTTTATTTGTCAATTTTTCGTAGCTCAAACTTCTTGAGCAGCCTCAAAAATCAACTTAAACCACTACACGTCGATCGTCCAGTTAGAACTCATGATAAGAATAGCTAATTAATAGCCTTGGCTGTTACTCAACTCATCCCTAGGCTAATTAATTAATGGTCACAATTTACATTACTACACTTTTTGGCATTATAAAAATATACCTATGTTAGCATAATAGAAATTACCTGCATATAATTTCTACTCACTTTGATGTTTCAGAGCTTAACAGCCTTTGCTGTTTTGAAGTTATAGGCTTAATGGGTCAATCATAGAGGTTATTAAAAGTCCAATTTTTTTAAACATGGAACTGGATTACAGGAAGCATGTATTTGAGGTTCCAATCTCATTCTGCGTTCGTGACCGACGAGCTGAAAATGGGTGTCCAAAAACGGCCACATGTGAAAACGAGATATCTAAGCCCGCTTGTGGATCGGATGGAAATATTTACGACAGCGAATGCGACCTGAGGCTAATGAACTGTGGGTAAGTAAGATATAAACTTCGGTACAGCAAATCTGCGGTTTAATATATTGCTGAACGTGTTTTATTCAAATTGCTCTTGTGGCTTATTCTTATCAAGTTGAGAAGGTACACTTTTTTTTTGTTGTACTTAAGCTCATAACGACAGTTGACAGTAATACCACTTATTCGATTCTAATGACAGGCCCCAGAAGTACCGTGTAGATGCAGTCTCGTTTAGCAAATGTGTGGAAAAAGCTGAAAGATGTAAAGTCATTAAGTGTGGAACAAATTATGACCCTGTTTGCGGAACGGTTAGTATTCATAACATTTTAATATCATTTTTACCCACCTCTTCTAATCATGTTTTAAAGATGGACATTATTTTGTCAGGATGGGAAAACCTATAACAACTGGTGCATGCTTCAAATGTCCACATGCAGGTATGTGTTCATCTTTGTGTGCAGGGAGTGTAATGTGCGATGTGTAATAATTTGCATTCCAGAGTCAATCCCTTCATATTTTAACGATGGTCATTTTTATGTAAGGTCTGAGCCATGTAAAATTGAGTTGACAGATCATAATATTTCTAAATCCAATAACGTAACCGTTTAAAACCCCTAGTACGGTTATTAGCACTGGGAGGTAAACCCGAGCCAAATCTCCACAAGTATTTTTCACGAATACATTATCCTCCCATAACTTAAAACTTTAATTACAAGGATAACAAATTTCGTTTCGCATTAACCTGTCGCTCCAAATCTACACCTGCAGTAAAGGCTAAAACGAAAGGTATCTTACAGTACGGCAGTTAAAGATACCCGGAGTCACATAATTGTTTTTTATTTAACACGGTGAATCGGCCATTACGAAGTCCTGTTTCCATTATCTCAACACTTAAGGTTTTGTTTATGGCTACCCAAATTTATGTTCTGTCTCGTGCTGAGAGTAGAATTTACTTTTAGCACACAGGATAGCATCTTTTTTAAGGGTTATAGTAAGCATTCAAATTTCAAATTCTAAAATGCTTCTTGGAACATAATTTGCAAGTCGTGAGAAGTATCGTAGTGTGAGCTATCCATATCTGGTATAAATCCAATAAAGATGATAATGATGTGAGCTATGAAGGTAGATTACTTTTAGGTTGACGACTTTATTAAAACTGATCTTTTGATGGATTTCATTCAGAAAAGGCATTCAAATGGCTCACTGGGGTGCATGCACGAACTTAACTGAAGTCGAAAAATGTGGAAATGGGAAGGATGGCTGCCCTGATGATGTTGGTAGTGACGTGCCTGTCTGTGGATCTGATAGCAATGTCTACCGGTAAGTAATCCACAACAAGTCAATTGATTGTTTACAAATTATTCAAAAGTAATAAAACTTTCAATCAAGTAGAACTAGATCGGCTTTCTCTGAAATTAAATCATTTGGTTGCTCTCATGGTTGTTTAAACCGTTATAAATACATTTGTCTGTTTCGAAATGGGCTAAACTATGGTGCAATCAATTAACTATTAGTCGGTTATTTTTATTAACATTGTTTTACTGTTACCCACTGTTTCAAAAAATCTTTTGATGTTATCCAAACAGATCCGAATGTGAGATGAAGCGAGAGACTTGTGGTCAAAGGGTTGTTGTAGTGCCACTGGAGAGATGCCAAACAACAAAATTCTGCAATGGAGGTTGTGAGAGTCGCCGAGAATTTGTATGTGGGTCAGACAACAAATTCTATCGTAATGAATGTGAGATGAGGAACCTGAACTGTGGGTAAGAAATAAACCTAATCAACTTGGTATGATATTCTGAAATAGTAGTCTCAAGCAGTGACACATATTTCATCCATTCTTCATTATTACCTTTGACCGTTTAATTTATATTGTCTCACTCTTTCTCTCTTAAGAAATCTGGTTTAAATAACACTATAGGTCTTGTATTCGCCTGATTGATGGGCAATTGTTTCAAGTGTGAAGGAACCCAATTGATTTTGAAGCTCCTGACTCGAATACAGATACGAATTCTGTTATTCCGATCTTATACAAACTCAGTACATTTGCTAAATTTGCATCTGATTAAATACAGTTCAGTCCGTACTTCTATACCTATGCATTGCAAAGTAGAGACAACACATATTTATTATAGGTGTACGGATGCAAAGGATACAGGGAAACTTGTGAATTATCTTATCAACTGTTTTGAATGAACATGTTTCTGATTCATTAAGATGCACTTTACTATTTGCTTGCAACGACATACCCCCTTGTGTAGCTCTGATTGAAGGTGCACGTAATTGAATCGCTCTCACTCTCAGAGTTAGTTAGCATTCCTCGCCCATACAATAATTCATACGGAGGCTTTCATGTCAGATAAGATAATCTTGCTTTCAGCTCACCTAATCCACCAACATCAGTACACTTCTGATTATATCTAATGCATTAACCCTGAGGAATCTAGAATCTAGGCTAATGCATGCATTTGAGAAATGTAAAGACGTCAAATTTGATACATCATCACGAAACAAAAGTTTAATCCAAACTTAATTTCCGTATGCATTCAAGTTTGAATTTGAAGATTTTGAGAAGCTAAAATTTAAATGTACCTGAGTAATGATTTTCAAGCAAATGATACAAACTTTTACCTAGAAATTCGGTAAAACTACATTCTGCCCTTCAAACGATACCTAATAACTTTTTGAAATGATGTTCAAATTAACATTGTTGATGTAATTTCAGGAAACATATGTTTGTGGTGCCGATGAAAAGATGTCTTGCGGCGTTCCAATTTCGAGGTTGCTCAAAAATGTGTCCTCATGAGTATGACCCCGTCTGTGGGACGGTAAGTCATGAGTTTGCAGACTTCACATCTTACATCTTACAGTTTTTGAAACGATGGACATTATTATTTTTGTAGGATGGCAAGACTTATTCCAACAACTGCTTTCTAGAGATGGAAAACTGTCGGTCAAGAGCTTTGGTGAGACAAATTCAACACAATTCCATCATATAATTATCTCCTTCCTTGCTATAACTTCCATTACTTCACTTGCCTTTTTCCTGCACTCATTCCCCTGTTAATGTGAGTGATATCATTTCTAGCCTGGCAGACCAGACAGTGTTTAAGTCATTACCGGTGCCATTTACCGCTACTTTAATTGAATATGAAAGACAATAATTATCTCAGTGTCGGAAAAACGGTCCTTTGCTAACAAGTCTTTGTTGTACAATTGTACCATTACCTTAAACCTCACTGCATTACTAAGTACTATACATCCTGCTCGTTACGTCAATCGGCAATTCCAACAATTTACCTCAAAAAGGCTTCGTTCTACTGTTTCCCTCATCCACATGAAGATATTAAGCCAATTTTGCAATCCCAAGTAAATTATCAAAAGATGAGCTCTTTAACAATCAACTAGAAAATGATGATGACAGTTTACAAATGTTTTTTCAACAATCGTAATCTATCCGCTTTGGCTTTTTTCTCATTAATCACTTTATCGTTGGCACCATGCTTCCAAATCCATTTACTATTAAGAGTAGAACTGATTTATGATTTTTCATGTCTTGTCCTCCACAGGTGACTAAGAAACACCATGGGAAGTGCGGTCAGCCGATTTTGCAGTCAAAGAATTATTTATATAAACGATGAAAACGCCATACATTTTCTTGTTGAAATGCTTAAATTTAAAAAAGATTGGTCTTAATTTTTTTCGTCTACTCCGTGACTTGTTTCCAACCAAAAGAAGCAATGGGAGATGGGAACTACGGCTAATGCATTTCATGAGAAACTCAGCCCTTATGCTGCTTTAAGATGAAACCTCCGAAGCTCATTACATTTCTTTGCAATAATTGTCATGCAGTGTTTGGATTTCTTTTGAGATGTTGATACTTGTGTAATTGATCCGGCTAATTTATTTATTTATTCTTCAGTCGTGATTGTTGATATTTAATTCAGCTTTCTGCACGACTGTTAGTTAGTTGTATATCGTTGTTGTACAGTCCAAACCCGATGCTCTTTCCTAATTTAATGTTAATTTCTGTTTTTTTCTGTGTAATATTCTTTGCAAACCCGTCAGTTTTTAGGTATGATCTGATCGGACTTTTGTGACCACTTCCTCTGTATGGCTGAAGTTGAAACTCTTTTATGAATCTAATAATAAAAGTTAACGTTAAGTGGAGTCATCAATGTTCCGTTTTCGAAAAAACATTGCATTTTGTGTCGGAAAATATAAGTTATAAGTGGGAAATTCAATGTATTTGTTGAATGCTATGTGTTAAATTCGTAGATTTGAGTCCAATGATAATAATTAAATAATTAATACATTTTGAATTTTCACGAACTGTTCTTTTTCTCCTTAATAATTGGCAAAGCTGACGGGATTAATTATTCTCATTCTTCATTAATATACACTAATTTAAAAAGGCAATCTCATTCAATGCAGAGCACACATTGGTAATGTCATTTACATATTACACATAGCAAGAAATCCTTATTTGTATGCCCTACATAATTCAGACCCATTTCATATTGTGATTAAGGTATTAAAACTTTCAATCAACGTTTTCATCGAATCCGTCTATGCCCTGGAAATAATATTTTGCCTAAGAATTGGTTATAAACGCTGAGAGATCTGTTATTATAATAATTTAATTTGTAAATAGGTAACTCATTAACTAATATTTATTAATTAACTACGGAATATTTAATATTTAAACGTTAACACATTTTTTAAAATTCTCTACATACTTCGATCAAGTTGGTCGTAAGGATTTTAATATTCAATTTAAAAAATCATTGCATTGAAGATGTTCAAGCAAAATTGAGATAAAAAATAAATTTAAAAGATAGAGTCATCCAAAAAAATCCTTTGGAAAATTAAAAGGTAGCGTAGGAATTGGATCAGGAAACGCACTTGAAGATGTACAATTACCTTTATCAAAGTGTTTCCTCACGTCTGATCGTTTTAGAAAAGCCTGAATTGGTTGAGTATCTTTCAAATCCTCCTTGACCTCCAAAAGTAATACAAAATTGTCAGTCTTAATACTTATATGATAATGGCAGCATTAATACCCTCACCTTTTCAACTTCTTCTAATACCCGAAGAAAATTCCTGCCTGCCAATTTCTTCAAATCTGCGTAGTGCCATTCTCCAGATTCTATCATGGCTGCAAATAAATCCGGAAACTTAGAGGGATCCTCGAGTCCTCTAACAGGCCTAAGGGAATGATTTTGGAAACTCAGTAAAGTCATGAGTTATTTTTTGCTTAAGTTAGCCTACCTACTTCTCAATGGCATCAAAGTTGCTACCTATCCCGACGTTGTCAACTGTGGCTTTGTTTTTGATATATTCGATGTGCTCTGAATAAAACATAAACTAAAATAGATTTTCTAAAACAAACAGTTCAAACTTTACCTGTTGATTTGTAAATGAGTTACCTATAACATCTTCAATTGCAGCGTCCGAACTGTCGCATTTCAATTGATTGGAGTCAAAGCTTACCATTACCAAAGCATCCTTTTGTCTCTAGTAGTTTACA
>JAQFZA010001003.1:0-11415 GCA_034695115.1 Desoria olivacea
TCATCAATTCAACGGACAATGAATTATCAATGATGAGTGTGACATTCGAATTTAAAATGCATGACCACCCCATAAAATTACAATCAAGAGGGAATTCCTATTGGGAATCGGATAAACTGCCTTGGTTTCATCAATGCAGTAGGTATATCGTTTTGATATGAGATCATTTTCCAGCACGATTACGTACCCTACATTCTAAATCCTCCTATATAGTCAGTCATAATTAATAATACAAACAGAGCTGTATTATAAATGCAAATGCTTATGAGAAGAACATGGCCTTTTAAGGCATTGAAATTCACGAATACTTTTGATCCAAGCTGACAATAACAATAAACAATCCTTCATTCTATGTCATTGGGTTTTGGCTCGTGCTCCTCATAAGGACTACCATGGACTCTTGACTGTCAACCAAATTCACAATAGGACACAAATTAATTCACATACAAAAACCAGCTAGGGTCATTTCAATAAAAACAAGACGGGGTCAGTCATTCCATTACTCTGATTGATTTGAAACCTAAATTCGGCTCGATAAGGACACCTGAATTAAATATTCATTAACTACACAACTACCCAACCTGAACCAATTATTATAAGAACTCCAAGAAATAAAGCACAGCAATGTCCATCAAATATGATTTTTAATGATCTTGAATCATTCTTCATTAGCAGTAAGTTCGTGATAATAATTTTACGAGAAGTATACAATATTCTACAGCATGAACAAGTCTATATATGAAACAAACATGGATACAATTATCTGTACAAACAATTACTTTATGCTAAAAGTAAGCTTTATATTATGGTCTACGAATATCTCTATTCTCTTAAATATTTCTTCCTCCATATCTTTCTACAAGATTAACAATAATATTGTTAACGATGATAGCCATTGATAGAAATCGGTCATAAAATTATGGCATGGCAGCCACTATCTCGATTTACTCTCTGCACTGACACAGAATACTTTAGACGCTTTAAAGTACTTAGACATATGTTCACGGGGAACCCTATTGACAGCTAAATAGTTTAAGCATAACATTACCTCATTATCTAACTAATTAATAATAATTATATTACTTAGATTACATCCCTTAATTGTACTCGAGTCGAAACACGACGAGTGTGTATATAGGTATGTGTATGAATATGCCTATTAATAGCAGTAGCATCTACTTAGGATTAAGATGAGCCCTTAAATAAAGCAATAATAAAATCACATTATAAAACAACATGCATATCTCTATAGTATGTAAATATTATGGACTAATATTAGCCAGTTCTTGAAAAACGTACAGACGTTCTTTACAACAACATCAAAATTAAATGGTTTGTGTACTTAATGGTTAGAACAGTTTTTTCTTAACAATAAATATCTATCAGCTAACTAGACACACTATAGTACTACATCGTTCAACAATTCTGTTGATAAATTACTAAAATTGTATAGAGCAATAAAAAATGTCAGCTAAGCTGTATACTGGACTAAATAGAAATACCTAGGTTATTATGTTCAGAGTCAACCGATATGAGGTTGCTGAGCACTCCGGCTTCTGCTGAACGAAGGAGTGTAAAAGGTTTCCGTATTACAGGAGTAAAAATATTTCTGAGCGTTCGGACCGTCTGGGGTTGAACATTGGTAGAGTACTTGGGCCACCATTGCAGCCACTTTCTGCTCAAGAATCTGGCTCATCACTAACTGAAGAAGTCGGGGTTCATGCTGCACAAACAATGCACGATTATCAGGATGCCTGGCTAGGTTTAGGAGTGTTGTAGCTGCCCTCCGAAGCATGTCCAAGCTCGTTCCCATTGCTTCGGGATTCTCCCGTAATACTGAAAATCCATGGCTGTTGGCAATGTTCATCGCATTGTGCTCCGCCTAGAAAATAACACATAAATTGGGTTATTTACTTATTCTGTACATTCTGAAGCATGTAAAGGATAAAAGTATAAACACTACATTATAATGACATTATGGTTACCTGTTCGATGAACGCGATGAGTAAGGAAACACACGGATTTTGTAAGGCGATTGTCCTGGCTACCCCCGAATCCGCGGCTGACAGATAGAATAGCAAATTCAGGGAAAACTCTCGCATCACCTGCTCTTCACTTCGACATAGGGAACGACAGAGAAGTTGACATAATCGCTCTATTCTGGAATAAGGTGGAGTTGCGAGTAGAAGATCAACATTTCCTTGAATCACACTAAGTTTACAAAGTGCCTCGATGGCTAGCCTTTGGGGAGAAAGATAAGCTCCGGGACTCAGAGTTGGGAAAGGATCTTGACCATATGCAGCAGGACAAACAGCCCAATGTAAAAGCCCGTCAAGAATCGGTCTCGAAATTTCCTCAGAAAACTGGCTTAAGTCCATCTGACCAGAAATGTTGGCGATCATAACGAGAACATGTTCTCTCATATGGTGAACATAGTCCCACCACCAATCTTGCTCATTGTTCAAACTTGTGCACGAATCTACATCAATATCCACGGAAGGAGGAGATGCAGGATCTGGTACCAATCCATCCTCAGTTACCTCATCTACTTCCCCCTCAATACTACTCGCCTCATCCGCTTCTTCTTCACCCTCCAACTTAATTCGTTTCGAAGAGGGTTTCCCTTTGATAGGATGGTCATGATGTAGAAGTATTAGTTTACCGATAAGACTAAGAAAAGGAACACACTTTCCAAACTCCACATCGTTCCCCGGCACAAAAGTTAAGTTTCGTATAATGTTACAAATTGATAAACATCTACGAGCCAAAGCGTCTTGGGATTCAGTCACCAGGTATAAACTAGACTCATCTCGAGTGAAGCACTCGTCCTCATAGTCTTCCATTCGTTTCCTCTTGAGAGTGCACCCAGGGTCCCTGACATTTAAGTCACCCACAACCACACTCTTGCACACCTTACTATCACAGGTATTATCTGAATTAGCTGCCGAAAGGTTGGAGTTCTCACTTCCGCCCATCACTGCATTATCACTACAACCATTTTGGAGGACCGAGTTTGAAGTCGCCTCTGAATTCTCGTTCTCGGTCAACTCTGGCTCCGTTTCCATCTCTGTCTCCATCAACTCTTCCTTAATCGGAAGCTCACTCATGGCATTGTCATCTTCTCCTTGGTCTTTCCGTATCCTTCCCAACACATCATCTAGTCGCTTGACTTTCTTTTGGACAGCCAAACTGACCTTTGGATTCGGAGAGGAATTCGACAACAACTGACAGTTTTGTTTGTTGTCCGACGGTGGCTTGGCAGAGTTCTCCTGGCTAACACAGTTCTCTTGAAGAAGTTTCTTGGGGACTGCGGGTGTTGCAGGAGCAGGTATTTGAACTATTTCGGTTGGTAGTTTAGTCTCACAACGGTACATTTCTAAATCTAGTTCCTCCTCTACACTCTCTCCTTTTACTTCTTTCACCTCAGGATACCCTACCACCTTTTCATTGACTTCTTCCGATTTTAAATCTCGAACAATTGGTACAGTCTTCAAATCGGATGAAAAGTATGTAACGATGTGCTTTGTCACATCCATTGTCCCGTTTTGTTGGTCAATTTCAGGATCATTACGTGATTTTTCATCCGCATCCCAATCTCGTGGTCCGGGTACTATGAACGGCTCATCATCCCTCGGAACAATTCCAACCTTCTTTTTTCTCAGTCGACTAAGCATAGTGTAATTTGTTGTGCCTTGCAGCACAAGCGTTCTGTGCCCATCACGAGGGAATTTTGTTAAGGGTGTCCCAATATCAGGTTCTTCTTCAGGCTTCTTTTCCTTTTTTTCGTACCACTTCATCAGCTTTTCCTAATAAAACAAAGTATGATTAGATTAATATAACGGGTGATTACGATTTGATCAAAACTTTTAACTTGGCATGGATGCAGAAAAACTTACGCTTGGTCTCCAAGACTCTTCAGATTTATCTGCATTAAGGTCCAGACCCACACTTTGTCCAAAAACAAGAATCAGAGCACGCCTCAAATGCTCTAAAAGAATGTCCAATAGTCCAGGAAGGTAAGTAAGGGAGAAGTAGGACACGGAATGATCATCGTATAAGAGTACATTCAGTACATCTAGAGCCCAAGTTGTCTCGGCAAGCAGGCCGGATTTAAGACACATCATAATCCTCCAGGCTTCTACAGGAGCCACGTCATTCTTGTGTAGCTTCTTCCTTCGTATTAAGACTGGAGTGACTGCCTCGACACTTTCAGGTGGAAATACTATTTCTTTTTTAATTTGAACTGAAGATGATGGAGGAGTCGGCATAGGTCCAGCAGGGAATCCTTGGCCTTGTTGAGGAGACATAGATGACGACTGAGGACCCATCGACATCGGTCCTTTTGAACTTGGCAATGGCATTCCTGAAGGTGGCTGCATTGATGGAGACGATCCGTACCCCTTATACATTTCCCCTGGCTTTCCAGATCCACCCGGAAATGGAGGTCTTCCTCCACTTCGTTGTCCTCCTGTTGGAGGAGTCCATGGAGGTTGTTGAATAGACGAATTTGGTGGAATCCCACTTGGAGGTGGTGAAGACAGAATATTTCCTGAATTTGGCCCATATCTTGGATCTGGCGAAGGCCACCCGGGTCCTGGTGCTCCTGGACCAGAAGCTGGAGGACCCCTTGAGCCTCCAATAGGAGGAACCACTCCGGATGCTCCCCATGGTTGCGGTGATGGAGCTTGTGGTGGAGCTGATAACGTAGCCCCTGGACTTTGAGCAGGAGTTGGTGTCGTAGCTTGTGGCGGAGTGCTTGGGGGCGGTGCCGAGCCTGCAGGACCAGCTGGAGGGCCACCTGGATACGGTCTTTGTTGACCTGGATAATGTCCTCCACTGTTTGGCCAACCTAAAAAATACATACCCGAATTAATAAAACATACATTTTTAATTGCATGTTATAAAAGAGTAAAATAGCAATGTACAAGACTACAAACAAATATAGTTTCCGTACAAGACTCAATATATTTATTTTCATGCAAATAATTCACGGATCCCTGCTGTAAGCTTGACAAGTGACAATACATAGCGATTATTAGATAGTTCAGACTCAGAGACAACCTAAAATGCAACTAAGGAAATGTGGAACGAAGTCATGCATTTGATGAGCAAGGGAATTGGCTCGAGTCCACTAACAAGCTCATGCAGCATAAACAATCCGGTTGTTTTCCTGCCGAAGAATCAAAATAATTCATGCAATGTAGTAGGAATGAATGACATGCATTTATTTATTGAGGAAGCCAGCAGAGCTGAGGAGTTATGACGGAGCACAACTACATCGTTGTTTTAAAGGAGAGCTACCTTCGGGAGGAATCCATTGTTTTTGAGGAGGGAGAGTGCTGGGTGTGCTGGGATGAGGTACACTAGGTGCAACATTAGGTGACGGAGACGGGGTTGACCGACTGTTTGGGGTCCCAAGGTCGCGCCCCGTCCCACTCCCAATTTGCGAACTTCCTCCGCCCGGGGGATACATTAAGCCAACCCTTCCTGACTGCCCATCTAATTCCCAACATCCGACCAAATTATGTTAGTCCCCACTACTACTATTTACAATTACTGCCAATTGGTTATTAACAACATCAAGCAATTAGTACTGAACAAAATTACCATAAGAAGGAACCCTTTGTTGAGATGGAGGGCCCTGATTTGGACCAGAATACCCTGGATATGGAGATGGGGGTACTTCTTTTCCTGGAGGATACCTCATCTGATTAGGGAGAGGTGGGGGCATGTGTTTTCCGCCAGGAGGCTGTGATCCTTGACCTCCAGCCGACTGTCCTCCAATCGGTGGGTAACCCTATACGTTAAATAATTACCTAGTCAGTCTCTGGGTTTCATATACAAAATTTCTCAACGGATTTCTCTTCAAATTACCTGTTCAGTCTGCGCTTGAGAATGATAATATTCTTGGCCTGGGTAGCCATTAGGAGGTTGATGTGGAGTTGTTTGTCCTTGACCTGTTGGTGGACCCTGTGATCCGCTATTTGGAGCGGAAAATTGGCTCCTTCCCTGTGGCCCCTGGGGATAATTATTAGGAGGTGCACCTGACGGAGCAGATGAGGGTGGAGCCATATTGTACCTATCTTCAGCCGTTGAACTTTGTGATGTTGGCGGATGTTGCTGCTGAGATGGTGGCTGAGCTGTTGGAGGCAGACCCGGTTGTGGGGGATAGCCGGCCTGGGACGTCGGAGGGGTTGAACTTGCACCATCCGGATAAGGATACGCCGGTCTTCCAGATGGTGGGTAACCGGACTGCGGACCTCCGTAGGCCTGATGACCAAAAGCGTCGTGAGGAGGGACCGGAGGTCGACCTGAGTATTGATCTCCTTGTTGAGATGGGTAAGGCGGATAGTTTCCTGGTGAACTTTGGTATCCTGTGGAACATTCACAAAAATTAAATTACAAGTGGAATAAGAAACGACGGATCTGTTGGGGATCCCCATCGGGAAATCATGCACTTTTCCCATCTTGCAATCCGAACCCCAAAGAAATATGAGAAAGCGAGAGAACTGTGTTGAAAATAAATAGAGCAAGAAAGAGGGGATGAGAGATGCATCTCTAAGAGAGGGGGCTAGACGGAAATTCTTAGTTGAAGTGGAGAGATAGAGTGAGACGTACCAGAAGGTTGAGTCGAAAACGGAGGATAATAATTGAGCCTACCCTGCTGTTGATGGTTATGAGATTGTTGGTAATGATGCGAATATTGGTTAGCGGGTTGAATGTCATCGAACGGATTCGACACACTGATCTGAGTCTTATCACCTATCAACCAATCAATTCAGTCAATCAACTCCCTACAACTTTACCTCGTCCACATTCAGCACTTCATCATAATCAACCGAAGTCAGACAGACACTCATTTACGGTAAAACTACGACAAAATAAAAGAGTTTCCAAAACCAGAAGAGAAAAGAATTTAAGAACAGTAAGTTGGAAAAACATTTATGCCACAAGAAGAAGTAAAGAGTTCGGCCCTATAATTTCTAGAGTTTTTTTCTTGAATGTAGTCTATGAATGAAAATCTGTACTCTCTAATACATTAACAATGTAGATTTTATACTCAGAGAGAAGAGTTACATACTACGTAGAAAATTAGTTAACGTCGGGCCCTAGCACACATACAAGAGTATCTTCGAAGTACATAATTAAACTCAGAGAACTATGACTATCTAACGACAATGGTAAGAAGGATTAAGAATTCCCAGCAGTCAGCTTTCAAAATATTAGTTTCACGTCAAATAAAAGCAGGACGTCAAGTAAATGTGCCTTCGTGTGTTAGTTTGGAAAGAAAAAGCATTAGTCTACAATTTATATAATATTTGGCCACTACATCACATCACATCTTTCATTCTGTTCACGTCACGCCACAACAAGCAAGAAATGTTTCGGTAAGCATAACAGCTCTTGGTTCCAACCGAAAATTTCCAGCTCGCACCGAAATCTTCGTGTCATAACATTTAAGACTGTCTTACCTGGATGTTGCTGGGAACTTGGTTGAGACCCTTGCGAACTTGACTGAGGTCCGGGTGGCCTTTGCATTTGAGGTCCAGAGGGGACTGGTCCACCAGCTCCAGAGTTAACTTGAGCTTGTTGACCGTATTCAGGAGCAGAAGGCTGTCCGTAAGGGCTTGGGTAGTTTGAGGATGACGAGTTGAAACCATCCATTGATGAATTCGTGTTGTTATTTGGCCCAGGAAAAGAGTCTTGAGAATTGGAAGAGCCTGGAGATGGGACTGGAATAGCTCCCTTTCCTTTCTTCTTCGTTGTCGTTTCCACTTGATTAATCAGCGGCTGAGGGTCGATTCCACCTCGATCGAACTTGCACTCAAACGGAAGTAGATGCTTTGTATAATGTTTTCTAAGCGTATACGCCGCACTGGACGAGGCTCCTATCCCTAAACTCCCTGCTATATCTTTCCAAGTCTTGTTTTTTGTCACCTGAGGGAAAAGTTATACTCGTTAGCAAAAACTTTTGCCATTAATATATTTCTTGAACTTTTGTTACTGACCTCTAAAAATCCTCCCCGTTCTTTGACCAAAAAATAAAGTTTAAAGAGATCTAGTGGGTTTTTAGAAATGGTAGGACAGGAAGTGATTGGATTGTTGTGGTCCTCCATAAAATGTATCAGCTTGTCCAAGAACATCCTTCGCTCCGGGTTATCATCCATGTCGTACAATTTGTTCAGACTATCCGCTTTCTAAAAAAATCAAACATTCACCATTTTGTTACATACTGTTTAAAACTTTATATCAGCTGATCTCTAAACAATCTGAAGTACATGCACAGTTAAAGTTAAGCTAACATTTAGAAGGGTCAAATGGTTGTCTCTATCTTTAGTTACCTTTGTTTTCCCCCTACTGTGCTCATTTGGTGGTTGCGGATGACTATTCAAGCCCTTTAATAACAACATCAAAGTGCATTTGAGTGCGTGTATACATCAATAAATATACTTTTAAAATTATCTCAGGCTCAACCGAACAACATTAATCATTCACAACTGACTTTGGAAGACAACAATTACACGGTTACAATAATTACTTAGTGTTCAAATCAAAACTGACATAATGGGGACAAACTTACTGGACTTGCAGGAGTTCTTGGCCATCCCGGGCTATTCATTTCATACTCTTCATGGGTAGAACCCATACTGGCCGCACCAGGTGACGGTACAGCATTACTTTGTGGGGTTGTTGGGTGACTTGGGTAGTTTGGATGACTCCTTGAACCCTCCGGTCTTAGTTTTGGCATGGATGGTCCATCATCCCCACCTGAAGCTTAAGGAAAAAATGTTTACATTAAATCTCTTTTTAAAAGGACAACCTGGACAGCTGTTTATTTGTTAGATTTTATTGACGCTACCTCCTGAAGCATTAGATAACGTAGACTGCTGAGAGACTTCATCAACGTTAGCCCCATCAGGTCCAACAGAAACAATATTCGGAGGATTACTATTTCCAGAAATGTTAGCACTTGAACTAGAATTCTCTTGAGACTCATGAGGCCCTTGCGGAGGTCCTGGGTGGTGTGGATGAGGAGGTGGAGTCTGTGAAGGAGATGAAGATGGGAGATTAGAACTCTGCGGAGGGCCCATCGGATAACCGCTCATTCCATGGGGAGGGGGTGAGAAACCCAGTTTCTGTTGCAAGTGCTGCTTGAGATAAAGTGAATGAGATCTGGAGTTAGGATTAGGGGGAGTTCCTGGTCCAGCTGAATTCTGACCCGCCCACGCCTGCTGCGGTTGCGAAGGTGGCCCTCCATACTGTGGCGGGTATGGACTATACTGATTCTGTGGCGGGGGTCCTCCCACATGATTTGGAATCGGATGCCTTGGTGGCGGTGGATAACTGCTAGCTGGCATTGGTTGTTGAGAAGGAGGAGGTGGGTAAGGACTCATCATTGCCCCATGGTGTTGGGGAGGTCTTACTCCGTAACCTCCTGGCTGCTGTTGACCCGGTTGGCCTTGCTGATGTTGCCAATGTTGCTGACCCGGTTGTTGGTAATGTGACTGTGGTGGCGGGGGATGTCCGGGACCCACTGGACCCATTCCTCCTGTAGGATGTGCCATTTTTCCTCCACTTTGGTACACATGATGAGAAGGTGGAGCCATAGATTGTGGCTGACCTGGGTACGATCCACCTAAACAAGCAATGTTTTCAGTTACTACTTGACTTTAAAAATTGCAAGGAAAGTTTTTATGGAAAAATTCTCCACCTTGACCCCCAGGCATGGGAGATTGACTCATCCGAGGTGCATTACTGCCATCCGGTTGGCTACTTGAAGGCCTAGGAGGCATCGGAATGTTTTGGTTTCCTGTAAAAAATAAAATCAATTTTATAATCCATTTCTCAACCTTCATAAATAAACAGAGCCTACAAATATTCCATAGAAAGTGATATAACAGACATAACCTGTCAATGTCAACAAAGTTAACATGCACAAAAGTATTATCAAATAGTATAAGCATTTAAGAATACCAAATGTTCATTGAGGAAGGTCAGGTCCAATGAACTCGTGTAACATTCACATTTTTCCCTTCACTATAAACATAGGATCATGATGGTCATGGCCAACAGTGAGTGAGCTGTCACCAAAGAACCATTAACCCTCTAATTTATGTCCCACCACAATCAACACTCACCCATTTGCTCACGCATATTATTCCTGACTACAGTCTACTCCTAACCATTCTTCATTCCTGTCCAAAAATCAGTGGGATAATATTATACTGAGGAAGCGACCCTTTGATTCTAATTTGAGTTTGCTGAACTCTTTTTACTATTCAATAGCGAAGCATATCCCATATTCCTGAAACCATTCACACATTTTAAATGTTTATAGAAAAATATGTTTTCAAAATCTAAACCGAACAAGCCGAATAACTAACCACCTACTAAAAAGTTAGTAGGATGAAACTCAAATCATGCCTATACGTAGTACATATATTATTTCTGAAATACCTAGCTTCGATAGCCCGTAGGTGATGTTTATAGGTGCTTTATAGATAAGACTATTTGAGTTGGCTTCTTATTGTCACAATAAAAGAAGCCTCCGTTTGCCCAAACTGCATTTCCATAGGGGATTTCAGTGTCATGTCATTGCAATCTCTTAAGATAAACTGGTTCACACATTCTGTCTATGACCCACTTCTTCTTTTCATTCATTCATCTCCTGGGATTCCCTCATTCTGCAAAAGGGGAAATGGGTATAATAACCTCCAGACTAGATGACGACGACGGCAGAGGCAACCACCGAAATCCATTTCACTAAGCCTTAAACACTTTCCATTATGCACTACAGACATACATACATTATCTATAGACAGCACAAACGAATATCAACTAAGCCCTCAGATCTTTTTCTATTCAAAACGTCAACGAACTGTGAACTGGAAGGAAAGTGATCAGCCCAATCCAGAATCCATACCTCCAACAAAACAAGCTCTTCGAAAATGTCATACAAATATAAAATAAAATGCTATCAGTCAGCCTTCAAAATCCTTGTCTCTAAACTCGTAAACCTGCTTATGACATTGACTCTGACACGCCTCATAAGAACAAAGTGTGCTATGCATAAATAAACAAGTAATTAATTGGCTAGGTATTACAACACGATGTACACGATGATACAAACTTACCCACAGCTGGTGACATAGAACGAGAACTAGCAGATCCTGTGGGCGAAGGCGAGGGTCGAACTCCACCGGCACTAGGATTAGCTCCACCAACGCTATCATTACTATTACATCCAGTTACTTCCTGTAATCAACAAAATAGGGCCAAGAAGGCTTGTTAGACAATCGTAATCACATTATGTACATCATCACAAGAGATACATTACATACTAGCGGGCCCACAGGCCCGTGCCGGGCCTCGCAGGTAGGTTTTAATCTCTGGTACCATCTAAAGTGTAATCGG
>JAQFZA010001004.1:0-11404 GCA_034695115.1 Desoria olivacea
TCAAATGTCAAATCTGTTCATCACCCTTCAGACAGAAATTCGATTTGAAACGTCACCAACAACGACATCATTCTGGAGCAAGGGAGCGGACCTTCGAATGTAAAAAGTGTCCTTCACGGTTCTACACTCAAAATGAACTCAGGATTCATCAACCAGTTCATTCAAATGAAAAACCCTTCGCTTGCAAACTTTGTGACAAAAGCTATAAATATAAACACAATTTAACTTCTCACTTGAACTCATCAGTCCACAATGCTGACAAAACAGCCCTGACCTGTCCATTTTGCGAGAAAATGTTAAGCTCTAAACGTTCTTTGTCAACCCACTTGAAAACACACCTTGGGGAAAAGCCATTCACGTGTCAAATTTGTGACACGGCCACATTCGCCACAAACGAGAATCTACAGCAACACATAAGAAATTGCCACTCTGCTGTCAGGTTGTCTTGTGATTTGTGTCCCAAAACGTATAAAGCTGAAAGTAGTCTCCGGTACCATATGACGATGTCTCACAGTGACAAGTTCAAGGACAAATTGTTTTCTTGTCCACTTTGCAAAAGTCTTCACCGGACCAAGTCTATATTGAAGAAACACATGAAGTACCATGAGAAACTGTACAAGTGTAGAATCTGCTATAAAGCTTTCGGTACACGAAACACTTTGACAAACCATATCTCATCTATTCATACCAAGGAAAAGTCTTTTCGATGCTATTTTTGCACTAAATCATTTGTACAGTCCGGTCAATTGAACGAGCATTTGTTGATTCACACAAAAGAGAAACCACTCAATTGTAAATTTTGTACAAAGTGTTTTAACAAATCTCACATTTTAAAGTCGCATTACAGAATGCATTTGAATGAGCGTCCGTTCTCTTGCCAATTTTGCTCGTTTTCTTTTGTGAACCATTCGAACTTTAGTTCCCATAAGTCAAGATGCCCTCCAAGGGAAATGAGTGGAAGTGGTGAGGAAATATAAACCTCCACACTGATACCTACTTACGATATAGTTATTAAGGGGCAATAATTAGAGTGTGCCTTACTAATTGATATTTGTTGTGCCAAAGCAAATTCAAAATTATTGCCTACTGTTTAGATTAAGACTTATTACCATCTAGTGTATTTTTATGCATTAGGATTTGGTGAACAATACCTTTGATCTATTTCTTCCTGTGTTTATATTAAAAAGGGGAACCCTTGAATCTATTTGGAGAACCTAGAATGATTTGCGCGGGAATTCAATTTCGGGACAATAAAAGATCTCATTATTGGGAATTCGTACCCCTAAAAAGAGATACCTTTTAGTTGTAAAAATGTAATCTGTTTACAAATAAATAAATAAATAAATAAACAAATAAACAACAAGTTTAGAAATACATTCGAACATATGGTTTGGAAGAGACGAATTGTTTATCTGTACTGTTTAGCCTCTGTATTTATAACTAATCTTAAACAAGGGGTTAAGGAGGGAAATGGTCCCGAACTTTGTAAAAATCTGTAGTATGTACATGCACCTCTTTAAGGTACAAAAGGACTACACCCACAGGAGGTACCTTCAATTACAAGTTCGACTTTTATCGTCAGAATCGGTCCGATAGCCTATAGCCTAACCGGAGTTATTAACTAAGTACATACTGCATGGAGTACCCAGAATTCTTGCATCCCAAAACGACCCTTTTGGTATCACAAGGTTTGGTTAGGAATAAAAATAGATGATGGGGGTCAACAGTTTTTTGTTCCCCCAATTTAATATGATATTAGCAAAGGGACTTCGTGTCCTGTACCTGTACTTGTTGGAAATTCAATTTAAGTTTAGTCATCCTCCTGAACATCAACCACCTCAGCTCGGAATAATCTGTAATGTTTTTTAAGAAAAACTCAGTTGTCAGTTTACAATTTCCATTCAGTTTACTCCAAGCTTGAAATCAGAATAAACTTTCACAAGAAATTGTGGTTCCAAATACATCAACTAACTTAAAAGTGAGCGACCACCCCAAAATTCTTGTAAATATTTTAAATTTCTTAAAGGACACTAATCTCAGTAATTAAACAACAATGACCATCTCAACCTTTGATTTGATAAATCTCAACTTCGTTAATTAATTATCATTTAAATTTCACTTGCAGGGAATTCAACCCATCCCCCAGATTTTTTTGTGTCACAACTCAAGGATGAAGCAGTTGGAGTCAAAATTGTCTCAAACTTCTCAAAAATTGCAATGTCCTTTCTGTTCAAAAGCAATTCGGAAGAGCAGTGATGTCGAAAACCACATTCGAAGTCATACGAAAGAGAAACCTTTCAAGTGTGACATCTGTTCCAAACGATTTCCAAGAATCTCAAGTCTGAATGGTCACAAAATAATCCATTCTGGTGAAAAACCCTTCAAATGTCCAACATGTTCATTATCCTTCAATGTCAAAGGCAATTTAAAACATCATCAGCAAAAATATCATTCCGGACAAAGGAAGCGGCCCTTCAGTTGTAAGAAATGTACACAAAAGTTCTACACTATATACGATCATAGGAAGCATCAAAAGGTGCATTCTGATAAGAAGCAATTCGTCTGCAAGATTTGTGGAAAATCCTGGAAACATAAAATAAGTTTAGATTTGCATTTGAGCAACATCCATTCTGATAAAAAAACAGCGCTGGCTTGTCCATTTTGTGAGAAACTTTTAGGCTCTAAATCCACACTGTCATTACACATGAAAATTCATTTGGGCGAAAGGCCGTTCAAGTGTCACATCTGTCTCACGGTCACCTTCGTCACAAACGGTCAACTTAGAAAACATCTAAGAAATTGTCACTCTGTTGTCAGGTTTTCTTGTGATTTGTGTTCCAAAATGTATAAAAGTGCATATGGTCTCCAGCACCATATGACCATGTCACACAGTGACAAGTTCAACAAGAAAATGTTCTCATGTCCAATTTGCAATATGCGTTTCCGGAGGAAGTCGGGTTTGAATAAGCACATAAATTCGCATACAAAACTGCACAAATGTGAAATCTGCTCCAAAAATTTCAGTACGAAAGAAGCATTGAACTCCCATATTTCGTATGTTCATACCAAGGAAAGGAATTGGCATTGCTATTTTTGCAAGAAATCTTTTGTGGAAATTGGCACATTGAATAGACATGTCTTTGTTCATACAAAAGAGAAACCATATCAATGTTCATTTTGTTCAAAGACCTTCAATATACGAAATGCCTTAAATGAACATTTAAAATCTCATTTGAATGAGCGTCCGTACTCTTGCAAATTCTGCCCGTCTGCTTTTGTTCAGAAATCAGGCCTCCAGTACCACAATTCAAAATCTTGCAAAATTCAGAGGAAAGTAATTAGAGGGGGTAAATAGAAATGGGAACAGAGGTTGTTTGTAAGTATGTTTACCTATCTTAAATCAAGTTAGCAATACTAATTTAGGGATCATTATATACTGTATTTGCTTCTTAGTTCAAATCTAATTCGGAAAATCTTATTTCGGTAAATGTATAGAAGACAACTGGCAAATGGCATGGTGGCGCACAGGGTATTCGATCAGGGGTCAGGGGAGGGAACACATTCATTCTAATAAACCTTATAAACCCTTCTTTTGACCCGTGCCGGGTCAATGGGACGGCTAGTTAAGAATTATTTTCTGTTTAAAGCGTAGTTCTAGTGCCTCGGAGGTTTTTGTTAATTTGTTTTAAGCAGAGCTGCTTATTCACTTAAAACAAGAATCTGTAACTCGGAAATGTGATCATTTATGCGATTAATTCTAGCTTATTCGATAAAAAGGGAATGTGAGCTAGCAAGTAAGTTTATGCAATCCGATGCTATTTAAATAATTTATAATAATTAAATAATAACATTAATATTAAATAAATTTTTTAATCAGAAATGAATGATTAGAATTGTTTGAATGAATTTCATCATTAAGGCTTTTCGAAGCTGTTTTTGCAAGACACGTTTTGTAACTAACGGCGGATTGAAGTGGCATAATATTATTACCCATACAAAGGCGAAAGTGTCAACAATTTCATATCGTGTAAAGTCCTTTAACATCCCTCAAAGTTTTCAGATGCACTTAAGAATGCGTTTGAATGAGCGTTCGTACTCTTGCACACTTTGCTCAGCTTCTTTTGTGAATATTGGAACTTTAACAAGGACAAAAACGAATCTTTATTGAAGGAAGAATTACAAGAGGTATTGTATCGTTCAAATTTAACAGAAGGCATTATTGCAACTTCAAATGTAACTTTGGGGGAACGTACAATAAAATCCGAAACAAGGCTCAAAAATAATAGTCACGGACACCCTTTATACACTCGAACCATCAATATTCAATATATATATATACTTGAAACAACTTCTAATTTAAGGAAGGCAGTTGCAGTCGATTTTCAAGTGACGAAACTTATTTTCGAACTTTACTGGTAAGTCAACATTGAGGACTAAATGCAAACGGAATTTAAAATATAAGCTTCGTCTACTGTTGACGAAACTCAATCGGCTTCACAGACAGCGGTTTTAAACTTCTTTGTCATGGAACGAGTAACCCGGTGGGGTTTCATTAGCCACGAACTGTTCAAAATCGGTAGGTTTCATTGCCCTACAGGCCTTCACCTCCGTGTGATTATGAACATTCGGGAACATGAGGTCCAGACGCCAGCTGAATTGTAAATTAGGCAGCCGAAAAAGTCTCTGAACTTTTAACTGTCGGATGGGGTACTTGAACAGTCAGTCTTTGAAGGGTTGAACAGACTTGTCCATCATCTGGGAAGAACTGATTGTAGAAGTCAACCCGTCTGGCAAGTGTCGATGAATCCCCCTCAGCTCATTGAAGTCAAAGTACAACAAACTGAGGTCATTCAAAGCTGGGAACTGGGTGGCGTACTCTACGGGTTCAAATCTGATGGGTCCATGGTCCATCACCTCCATCGTCGAAACGTTCAAGTTCAACCAGGAGCTTCCTCAATTTTTTACAACAAGGAAATCGCAGAGGAATCGGAGGAGAGTTGTCATCCTTTTCAATAGTCGATGAGATTCGCAGTTCTAAAACTTCCAGACGGGACCGATGCCGTTCTAGGAGACTGAGGATGAAAGGACGAACATCCTCTACTGCCTCATTAGGATATGTGGAATGGGAAATGAATGTTCGTAGTACAAGCTGACGAAGCTTAATGTCCAGTTGGAGAATGAGTTTCAGATCCCACGTTGACGAATAGTCGGACAAGTTAAGGTCCTTCAGTTTAGGACAAAGAGCTTTACCCTCCTCCCCCAATAACCGGAGGTATAGATTCTCAGACTCTCTGATGACTTTCCAAATAGCCGCATATTCTTCCGGATTCCAATTCGGCATTTGAATACGAAGGGAATTTTCTAGTTGCAATGTCTCCAGATTGGGTGCGGTTTTAAGAAGACGTTTCAGGGAGTTGTAATGATTATTCTCATTTTCACTTTCTCTTACTACTGGAGTACTAGTACTAATATTGTAATTCCAGATACAAATCCGCTTGATTGAAGGCACCCCTCGGGGTAGAGGTGAGGATGGCCAGAAAGGCCACACAGTAGTCTGACTGAAAAGCCTGTCGAAATTGATAGTTAAACTCACAATATTGGGCAGATAAGTCAGACCAGTTTCAAGATCTTTCAATGGCTCAAACGACATAGGAAACTCAACATTTCTAAAATCTGCACCACATTCCTCCAATAATTTCAAGAAAATCTCCTTCGAAGTTGAACTTCGTAGGAATCGTGGAGGGTGTAGACGGACGTTTTGAATCCCAAGCTGCCCGGGAGCTCCGTAAGGTCCTGATGTAAAGGATGTTTGGAGAAGCAGGAGTCGTTCAGCAGATCCTGTACCTTGCTACATAATTTACGACAACCTTGCGGAAATGTCCTAAGACACTTTAGCCAGGAGATCTTCTTGAGATAAGGGTTGTTCTCCAGGCTGAATTTACGAGTCGACAGTGTCGGAGGTCAGGAACGGGGAGGTAGGACATCAACTCTGCCAAAATCTGGAAGAATGTACAATTTATACTTTAATAGTTGAATACATCGGATATGATTAGGAGATGAATAAATGAGGTTCGTTAACATACGGCGTAATTAAGTAGAGGATTTGGTCCTTCTTGGAATACGGACTTGGAGGGTGGACTCTCCGCACGATTTCCACCTCCGGTCTTCATTCGCTTCATCGTGTTCTACAGGTGGGACGGTTAAGCTTTGCAGGATCGTAATAACTCTCAAGATTGATTTTAATTTTAAGGCCTTCTAGTCCTTAAAGAAAGTGTCTCAGAAGGTTAAAATGTAATTCAACTAAATACAGATTACAGGTGGGATGTGTACGAGGTGGATTTAGGTTGACCTCTGAATTTATGTTCGTCTGGACTGAGCGGATAAGAGATTACGGAGATTGTAAAATTGTAGCAGACTTGACTGAATAAGTTTGAATTAATTCTGACAGAGCCTCCCAACCCTCATAATTATGGTATCCCTGTCCTAGTTTGAAGGAATCCAAGCTACAATAACAGACAACACTACTTAACCATTTGACTGGAAAGGGATTTAAATTCTATGAATAGACGGCAGAGATTAAAATCAGGGCATTCTAGTCTAGAATTAAAACAATTATTCCATTTATTTCTACTATTAAATGTTTGGTTGCAATTGATTTTTATTTAGTGCCAGTGACCTTATTAGGCTTTATGCAAGATAAAGATCCATAAGATTAACCTGATAACAGATTAATCTTAATTAATATACAGCTTCCATTACAAATTTAGAAATACATGGTTTGGAGACGAATTGTTTATCTGTACAGGAGTTTAGCCTCTGCATTTATAGTTAACAAGTGAATTGCAAGCCCATATGGGCTTCTAACGCTTAAATTTCAAGGACGCTGAGCGTTGCTGAGGCGCGGAGAACTCAGTACCGCTTCCGCAGTCGAAATTTCCCATATTGTGCCCAACCCGGTTAACCACCCTTTTCCATGACATAGGTAACAATTTCAAAAAAAGTTCTAAATTCAAAACAGTGACAGAGACGGCGGTTGGGGCTGTTGTTGTAGCGTTTTAATTTTTCTAATTTCTGAACTCCCGATTCGAAATTGACAAATAAATAATAATATGTGTATCAAAAATCTCGTCGCCCTTAAAATACTTGGGGCATATTAAGATCGGACACAAAGTAGTAGTCATCACCACCACCACCACCACCAACTCAAATCTCGAGAGTTGTTCAGTTCCTCATTCTTCAGCATATTTACTTCTTGCACGGATTGAAGTTTGACGATTTGAAAGTCAAAGGTCAACCCTTTCAACTTTTTACTGTCATTCACATTCATTCCTAGGTAAATACCTTTCCAAAAAGCTATCACTCGACCTCATCCAAAATTTTGACATTTTGAAGATTTAAAGTTCAAGGGTGAATATTTTCAACTTTTTATTGTCACCCTTATATCCCCCAAGTAAATACCTTTCCAAAGAGCTATCACACGATTTTTTCGAAAAATAATTGACCTTTTGACCTCTGGAGGCTTCAAAAGGTCACCGATTCTAAACATTCTCCTTATGGTCCCTCTTGATGCATAGACGGTTCGAATGAGCTATTCAAAGTTGACCTGAGAGGTCGGGAAGTATGTTTCTATAGAAATCTGAGCGGAAGACAGAGATGAGGAGTGCGACACAGTTTTGTTTTTTTTATAGATATAATCTTAAACTAGGGGTTAAGGAGGGAAATAATGGTCCCAGTTGTTAAAGTTTATTTGGGAAATTCGGTGTCAGTATGCTGCATGCAGTCAGATTAAAAAAATCTGTAGTATGCACCTCTTCAAGTACAAAAGGACTGCACCCACAGAAGGTGCCTTCAATTTCAAGTTCGACTTTTATGGTCAGATAGCCTAACCGGAGTTATTAAAGAAGTACATACTGCATTACCCAGAATTCTTGTATCCCAAAACGACCCTTTTTGTATCACAAGGTTTGGTTAGGAATAAAAATAGATGATGGGGGTCAACAGTTTTTTCTTCGCCCAATTAAATATCATATAAGCAAAGGGACTTTTTGTCCTGTACTTGTTTACCAATATGGAAATTCAATTTAAATTTAGTCATCCTCCTGCACTGCACATCAACCACCTCAGCTCGCAATAATCTGTAGTGTTTTTATTTTAAGAAAAATTGAGTTGTCAGTTTACAATTTCCATTCGGTTTACTCAGAGCTTGAAATCAGAACAAACTTTGCAAGAAACTGTTGTTCCAAATACGTCAACCAACTTAAAAGTGAGCGAACAACCTAAAGTTCTTGTAAATATTTTAAATTTCTTAAAGGACACTAAGCTTAGTAATTAAACAACAATTATCATCTCAACCTTGGATTTCATAAATCTCAACTTCGTTAATTAATTATCATTTAAATTTCACTTGTAGGGAATTCAAAACATCCTCCAACGATGAAGCAGGTGGAGTCAAAACGGTCTCAAACCTCTGCAAAATTTAAAAAGAATTGGCAATGTCTCTTCTGTTCAAAATCTTATCTAAACAAATTTAATTTTGAAAATCATATTCGAAGCCATACTGGAGAAAGGCCTTTCAAATGTGACATTTGCTCCAAACGATTCCCATTAAAATCGTCCCTTTATGTCCACAAATCCATCCATTCTAGTAAGAAGCCCTTCAAATGTCAAATCTGTTCATCAACCTTCAGACAGAAATCCGATTTGAAACGTCACCAACAAACACATCATTCTGGAGCCAGGGAGCGGACCTTCGAATGTAAAAAGTGTCCTTCACGGTTCTACACTCAAACTGAACTCAAGACCCATCAAGCAGTTCATTCAAATGAAAAACCCTTCGCTTGCAAAATTTGTGACAAAAGCTGGAAATATAAACAAGATTTAACTGATCACTTGAACAACGTCCACTTTGGTGACAAAACAGCTCTGACCTGTCCATTTTGCGAGAAAATTTTAAGCTCTAAAAGTAATTTGTCAAACCACTTGAAAATGCACCTTGGCGAAAAGCCATTCAAGTGTCAAATTTGTGTCACGGCCACATTCGTCACAAACGGGGAACTACAACAACACATAAGAAGAAGGCACTCTGATGTCCGGTTTTCCTGTGATTTGTGTCCAAAAAAATATAAAGATGCAAGTAGTCTCCGGTACCATGTGACGATGTCTCACAGTGACAAGTTCAAGGACAAATTGTTTTCTTGTCCACTTTGCAAAAGTCCTCAGCGGACCAAGGGTTTACTGAACAAACACATGAAGTGCCATGAGAAACTGTACAAGTGTAGAATCTGCTACAAAGCTTTCGGTGCAAAAGGGACTTTGAAAAACCATATTTCTTCTGTGCATACAAAGGAAAAAACTTTTCGATGCTATTTTTGCACTAAGTCATATGTACAGTCCGGTCAATTGAACTATCATTTGTTCATTCACACAAAAGAGAAACCATACAAATGCTACTTTTGTGGAAAGTGTTTTAACAACTCTGGGATTATAAATTCTCATTTCAAAATGCATTTGAATGAGCGTCCGTACTCTTGCCAATTCTGCTCGTCTTCTTTTGTGAACCAATCGGGCTTCAATAAACATAAGACAAGATGCACTCCAAGGGAAATGAGTGCAAGTGATGAGGAGGAAATATAAAACTCCACACTGATACTTACGATATATTTCTTAAGTGACAATAATTAGAGTCTGTCTTACTAATTAATAATTGTTGTGCCAAAGCAAATTCGATTTTATTAGTTATATACTGTTTAGGTTAAGACTTATAATCTAGTGTCTTTTCATTCATGGATCAGGATTTGATGAAAAATACTTTTGATCTATTTCTTCCTGTGTTTATATTAAAAAGGGGATTGAAGCTATTGGGGGAACCTAGAACGATTTCGGGACAATTGTCTGCGTGGCCATAAAAGATCTCCCCAGTGGGAGCTGTCATGGACTAATATCCCTCAAATGGAATGGAACGGACGTACTAATCCTGAACCCTTTTGTGACCTAAAACTTTTTTCAATGACCCTAAAATATTTTAGAACTTGACCTCCCAAGAACAAGGGCATCAACATCATCGGGTTCGAAAAAACGTTCCTAATTGCAGCGAGGGTCACAACTTTTCTGGAAGGTTTCCTACCCTTTTCTCTTCAATATATTGCTCCAGTGTGTGAATCAATGCGGATATAAAGCTTGATGCAATTCGTGTAGGATTCAATAATGCATTAAGAATTATTTGCTGTCTAAACGTATATTTGTATTGTAGTGCCTCGGAGGCTTTTGTTGATAAACGTATTGGAAACCTTGATTTTGTTTTAAGCAGAGCTGCTTATTCATTGATAACTTGAATTTCTAACTCGGACATTGTGATCATTAATACGATTGATTCCAGCTTATTCGATACAAAAAGGAATGTGAGTTAGGAAGTTTATGGACTCAGATGCTATTTAGCTCAGAATAATTGTATGAGTTGACTGTTTCCTATAATACTCTACCACCTATAGTTTACAGAAAATCTCTTGGATCTGTATACATATAAAAATGTAATAAATAAACTCCGTATCCATCAATGTTGGATTTCAAAATGTTAAAGGATCTGGCTTTATTGGTTCTTTAGGAAAAAACATCACCTTCAATCCATCCAGTCCAACTTTTTGGGTATTTAAGGGAGTTGAATTGACATTTACAAGTTGAAAATTCAGTTTAGGGGCATAAATCATAGTCAACAAGGGTTTGGGAGATTATCCCAATTATTGTAGTCCTTCTTGGAATTCTAGGGAGTAATGCTTCCCAAAATGACCTTTTTGTCTTATTGTTAATTTTAGAAGGCAGGCAACAAGTACAAGAACTTGTTCCGTGATGTCATGTTCTTGTAGTGTGAGGTTTAAGGAAAGGGGTTTTACAAATTTGACATCTATAAAGAAATTCAATGCATCTTTTTAAACCCCCAAATGTAAATTTCATGGAAATAAAGCACCTCACCCTTCTCCACAATTTACAATGAGTTTATTTTACAAAAAGTTGAGTTGTCAGATTGTCATTTTCCTTCGGTCGACTCATAGGTTGAAACTTGGAATTGGAAACTTGGAGATTTGCAAGAAAAAGTTTCTCAATTTTCATCAACAATTAAATTTACAAAGTAAGCGAAGGCCTTGAAAGTCTTTTGAATATTACAAATTCGTTAAACGGAATTAGAGGTAATTTAAAATCTAAATTATCAGACTTGAAATTAAAAGCCAGTCAAAATTGAAGTCCATTAAAATCGGTTTTTAACATCATTTACGATTTAAAAAGTCCCAACTGACACTTCTCAAGTATCATTAACACTAGCGTCACACCCAACACGTCACGGGTTGGACGAAGGGTGCTTATTAGAATCAATGTTTCCCCACGTCCCCTGAACTATCAAAGACCCTGTGCA
>JAQFZA010001005.1:0-11401 GCA_034695115.1 Desoria olivacea
GCAAGTATCAAATTCGGACCTCACCTATGAATGGAACGGCGACTCTTACAACTCCATTCGTTCACTCCACGGCAAGTGTTGGAGTGCCAACTCCAAACTGTTCTACGACGGGACCTCATCTTTTTGTGAAAAGGGGTAGGTCATCCGATTTCCTTTACCATGAATGAATGGGATGTAGACTTTTATATCAATGTACGAGTCGTATTGACTATTAATGTAGTTGGAATTTCAGAAGAGCACCGGCTCCATTTCGACGGACTGACATTTATCGTCCGAAATGCGGGTCATGCCTCAGGATTGGATGAATACAATCAACTCAAGGTCTACTAAGCTGGCTACTGAAACTGACGGTGGATATCTCGCCTCCTCTGTTAGTAGTTTCCGCATGTCTTTTTGGTGAATACAATTAGTTAATTTAACTAGTATCATAGACATATCGCAACAATTTCAACATCTTGTAAGGTATCACACAAAAATCAAACTCATGTATCACGTTTCAGAAGAAAACAATTATTTCAATAAAGTAGAATTAAAATAACTTTCGACTGTATACTAAAATAGGGATTTACGCTAATAATATGAGTAGAACTTATGTCTGTAGAATTGACTACAATATTTAAACCTTAAAACATATATCCACATTTTGAGATATATCAAGAGATGAGAGATATTTCTTGAGATCTCTTCAATAATCCGCGACATTAAATCGTTTTTCTTCATCCATAAGTTTTGTTCTGAGTTTAAATAAGAACTCTTTCTTTGACGAATTGGAAAGCATTATTTGCTGTAGAATATGTGCGATGGTGATGTGATTGATGTGAAGAGAAGATCAACAAACAAAATCGCCACAATTATTAAACCTAGAATTCCGATTCCGTAAAAACTGCTTCCCATCCAAACTTGTTTATTTCGAAATCGCTGTCTGCCTGTCTTCAGAGGAGATGAATTGACACATCTGACATTCTTCGTGAAAACATATTAGGATTGAAGAGGCTAAATAATTGTAAACAACGATTCAACTAGTTTGTAGTTAGTTCATGTTGAATTTCAATTTTCTTCTGAATCTTGAGAAATTACCAATTCGTGTAGTCTAAATGTAATTTGGAAAGAACGAAGCTGAAGGGATCTTCTGAGACTATTAGGGAATTCAGTTGAGAGTTGATGATAACTTGACCATTATCAAAATAATATTCAATGCTACAATAGGAGCTCTGAAAATCTACAACAAATAAGTGTAAAATGTACTTAATAACTTTTAGAGCCAAATAAGATTCGTTATTTATTTTTTATTATTTGGAATCAGAGGCAGCCCTTTGGAACATAAGTTATCAGTATTATGGAGTTTATGGAGATTTCAGATTATAAAAAATACTTAAAGTTAGATACATTCTAAACATTACAAATGGTATGTGGAGATATGGAGGAGATTACTTAAAATTTAGTTGTTGACATGTTTATTTTAAAGTTTCCAGACACAATTAATTAAGCCGTAACTAAATATTCTATAACGTATAAATGAAGTGATTGAAGACAGTTACATTTATGATTTCTGAAATTGCAGTAAAACCTTAAAATTAAAAGTTGCTTCGGTAGACCTGAAAGTTTAACTAATCTACTCCGACTTTGTTCTTTTTCCTATTTGTCCTTTTTACAGACAGATTTGAATAATTCGGTTACAATATTTAAAAAAGGAGAAACCAGTTATTTAATCGAGTGTGTTTAGTAGATTCTTTCTCTGCTTCTGTAGGTATCCGTGGTGGTATCCCACGTATCAAAGTGTCGGAAGTATTTGCGATATGGCTCATTTTTGTTGGTCCTTGTGCCTGACCCTTCTCTAGTTTGACCCGCTCTGGTCTTCGGGACAGGTTGAGGTTGAGTAGGGACCACAAAGTCTTCCTCGTAGACTTGCTTATCAGTATTTAAGAAGGGAAGGTCGAAATTTCTTGAGGACGAGGAAATAGCTATAGCAAAACTAGAGGCCTTGGAACTCGTTCCATGAGCCCCGTTGGTTACAGAACTTGTACTATGGACCAGCCTATTGTTATTACGTCCATTAGATACTGACTGACTAAATGCAGATGCTTGCTGAGGATGATCATGGGATGAAAAGCTGACGCTTGAGATTTGAGAGGTAGCCGAATTTTCTGCCGAGTTTTGAGTAATTGTATTTAGCGTGTTGAATGAGCCCTGTCCTGCCGCATCTCCGACAACATCCACCGTCATTTCCGAACATCCTCTTGGAACAACTCTCTGGGGACACGAAAAAAACATGTTCATGTAACCATGCACAAGGAATGCAATGGGTTGTGAAAAGTACACCGGATTATATTAATGACTTTACACGCACCGACTGAAAGACGATCCGTCGACCCTTCTTTCCCACATGACAAACGACATTTCTCAGTGTCGAATGGACTTCGGGCTTAGGAGAAGTATTTGGTGGAACAGTAGCTCCCTCAGTATTCACAGGTCTTCTGTTAAAATTGTTTTGATGACTGTTTCCAGCTATAAATGTCAAATCATTTATTATGTCATTACATGGATTAGCCAACGGCATTTTCGGCATGCGTTCTTCGAGGAGTAAAAAGGCTTACGAGGTAGCACTGTCACAGTTAATGAGCACCGAGCTTTATTGTCAGACGAATCCTTGGCTTCATAATTTATCAGATGCTCCCCAAGAGGCAGAACTGCAAATTAAAAAATAAAACAGACATTTATTTACAGATGTTCTTTAAAAAGAGAATATGTTCTGCCATATACCTGCTCCAGGTTCATGAGATTTCTTAAGCGAGGTAATCCTGACGTTGTCGCTGAAATGAGGTTCTACCCAAGTTACAGCCTTCGAATTCTGGCCTGGATTCAGCCTCGTGGAGAAGGATTCTGGACATTCTCGGACTCGGGGTGGATCGTTATCTTAAATCCATCCATTCATTCATTTATTTAAATGGCATTCCGGTACATACTCTAACATTCCACAGCAAAGTATTCAGATTTGGGTTACCTCTAACTTCCAACGTAAATGAACACTCCGCCGAGTTGTTGACTGGAGCAGCAGTTCGTGCTCTGAAGATGATCCTTTGTTTACCAGGACCAGTCTCTGTCTCAAGACCTTTGGCCCATGCTGGCTCAGCTGTCACTTGTCTATGCCATAGGGATAATTACATAAATTCTTTAAGAAAACAAAAAAATGTCTTGCATTTGCATACCTCCACCAATCCACGTTCGTTTGAGGCTGTGGAATTATCACGTACGCCGTATTCTGATTGGGGGGCAAGTCAAGCTTGATATCATCCGGGCAATTTATCCATGGTGTTTTAAACCCTAAATAAATTGGAGAATATCGTCAGAGACGCCTCATAATTTGTTGAAGCTACAAGATTACATATTATCGTCGTCTTACGATAGGTTAGATGAATGTAACTATTTCTAGACGTGGTTGTTGTGGGTCGGTAAGTTGTAGTTGTGATTGGAACGTAGCTTTGAGTAACAGGCCTGTATGTATTCGAATATGTGGACGGGGGAAAGTAATACGGTCTCCGACTTGGTACCTGTGACGCAGGTTTTGGCCAATAAACCGGTTTCGGCGTGGTTGTTGTTGTACTTGTTGTTGTACTTGGAGTCGTTGTGGTGGAGGGTGTGGTCTGAATTGTTGGAGGTACAAAAGGTCGGGTGGGAGGAGCAGGAGGGAGAGGCTCAAAGAAGTAGGTAGGACGGAAGGTTGTTGTGGATGTGGATATTGGAAGGGAGACAAAACTGGGTCTAAATTGGTTGAATCCGGAAACTTCGTTTGGTGCCAACCGTGGGATCTCATTTGATGGAGTTGTTTCCGAGTGAGATAATCCAATTGGGAGATTTTGATTGTCAGTTTTAGGGATCGCTATAGCGAGAAAAAACAAAAAATATGTACATGGGGGATGTACAGTTCACAAAAGTCGGTAAATTAAAGATTTGCTCTATTACCTTGACAGACTCCATTTCTAGTCCCCTGCCAAGTTCCATCCGATGCATTGCAATGAAGTGTATATTGACCTTTAAGCTCAAAGCCAGGTCGACAACGGAGCTCACACATACTTCCGGGTGAGTAGGTTGTCTGTCTCAGTCTTCGTTTTAACAAATTCCTCCTATTGCGGTATTTCAAGCTATTCCTACCCCCCTGCTGAGTTTTATTTTTTCTAGCAGCCCAGTCTTGAAGTAATCTCCTTTCCAATTGAGTATGTCTATGATGAATCCCCACAGGGCTTCTCGAGCAATACAGATACGCAATTCCCGAACCTCGAGGCACAGGAGGTGTGGGACAATTCCTAACACCCAATAGGTCATCCTGTTTCTTGGGATTCTTTGGAATGTATGAAACCCTTGGAATTACTGGGGTTCTAGTCGTAATTGGAGGTGGGGGAGGCATTGGGGTCGTCGTAGTAGTTGTTGTAGTAGTGGTACTAGTTGTTGTCGTTGGCTTTCGAATACAACTTCTTCCATCAACTCCCAAATTAAAGTCATCAGCACAAGCACAATAGAAGCTTCCATGGGTATTGATACAATCCTGATTACATCCACCATTAAGATCTTCACATTCATTGGAATCTCGGCAGTTTTTCTCGTTTCTGGAAAAAACATTACTTTCATTGATGGATGTGCGAGGATGTCAAAGTTGACTGATAAACTACACTAAAGAACGAACCTGAAGTCTACGATGTAACCAGCAGGACATGAACATTTATAGGAACCAGGAAGGTTGTGGCAGATTTGCAGTGGACCACAAACTCCACTTGTTAAGCACTCGTCTGCATCTGGATTTGTTTGCAAAAATCTTATCAATTATGTTTATTAATCATGTTGAACTCATTGAACATGCCAATGAACCTCCATTTTCAGTCGGAAAGTAAATTGCAAAAACACAAGCCCTCATTGCGTAAGGATTAATTTTAAAGCAGAGTTTAGTAAACGTTGCATCATTTCATACTAAAAAGTTAGTATTAAGGGTGATGAGATGATGCGTGAATCTTTTGGACTTGACATCTCACAAAAAATCATTGTCAATGTTCCAAGTAAGAAAATCGACTAAGTCTGCAGCTGTAGCTTATTATCACAACAACAGACAACTCTTCTCTCGAGGGCTTAGCTGGAGGAAAGAAACAAAGCTCGTTCATGTACAACGACTCGGTGGTATGCAAATGAAAAACGGGAAGCAAATGAGCGATTGGTTGGAATGCAAAGCAATATCCTACATAGAAATAGCAGATATCTTAAAATCTTTTACCCAAACATTCTTGTCCATCCTCAGATAGTCGATATCCCGTGAAGCATTCGATTTTCGGTGTAATTTCTTCAACCCCTTCTTCTACTACGTTCTCAATCTCCACTTCATCTACAAATCCTCCTATCGTCGGATTCACTTCGTACTGATTCCTGTGATCAATCTGAACCTCTTCGATTGACTCCTCAGATGTTTCAAATATTTGATTCTCGGAGCTGTCAACCTTCGGAGGTTCTGCTGTAGTCGTAGTTGGGCTTGTGGTACTCGTCGTAACTATTGGTACTCCACGGATCGGATAATACGAGTCCAAGTCTTCGTCGTCTTCATCTTCATATTCTTCCAGCTCAGGCTCTGCTGTCGTCGTCGTGGTAGTCATTCTGCTTAACATGTCTTCTTCAGTCTCAACTTTTTCTTCCGTTTCAACTTCGCTTTCTTCGCCTCTTGAAGGAATAGGGTTTTCCTCTTGGTGATGAGTTCTGGTATCCTCATCAACTCTTTCCGCGTCATATGGTCTCCTGCCACCGTATTCCTTGTCCGCAACGTCTTCAACAGATTCAACCTCGTTCTCAATGCTTGCGGGAGGGGCTACAGTGGTAGTGGTTGTTGTACTTGTCGATGTCGTTGTTATGCTTGGTTCTGGCTCTTTGTCATAGTACTCATCTTCTTCTTCAACATTATTTGTTGGCTGCTCAACTTCGTATTCGTAAGGGTCTCGCCTTCCCCCATAACGCTCCTCTGGCTCTTCAGGCTTTGGGGTTGTTGTCGTGGTCGTCGTAGATGTTGTTGTATATGCCAGGGCTTCTTCTTCGTCAATTTCATTATATTCGTCAACTTCTCGGTCTTCTGTCCCTTCAAACTCATCATCGTCTTCTCTTACTGGGGGACTTGTTGGTCCTGTATATCTCTCCAGATCCTGCCTTCCGGATTCTTCTATCTCTACACTTACTCTATCTTCGTCTATTGGTTCTTCCTCTTTCCCTTCCGGTATTTTCTTTTCGACAGATTCCGTCACATTTTCAACTTCCTCCGTCTCTATATCTTCGTTGATTTGTTCTTCGATGTCATCATCGGGTCTGAATTCTTCAGGTTCCCTGCTGCTTTCACCTACTTCCTCTTTTTCTTCGGGGTACCGATTCTCCGTCTCTTTTTCCTTCGGACTTTCAGAAGGTTGATGAATTTCATTTTGATGTTCCTCAGGTTCTTCCGACTCAGTATATGTTTCACTTGTTTCCTCTGTGGCAGGAGGGGTTGTTGTAATTTCTTCGGGTGCCTCCGTGGTAGCTTCATTGAAATTTTCGGTTGTTTCTTCAGGTTCGTCGGGCTCTTCAGGCTCTCGAACCCGTTCAATACTTTCTTCAACGGATTCAACGTCAGATCCATGAGTTTGCTCATACTGCTGTCTCATTGTTTCCTGCTCATATCGCCTACGTTCTTCCTCATATCGTTCTTCGTAGCGATCATCTTCTTCATTATGTTCGACAGATTCTGGAGGAGGTTCTGGCGTGGTAGTTGTTGTAGTTGTGGGTGTCGGCGTAGTTGTTGGAGGGTCCGTGGGTGCCGAAGTAGATTCTTCATCCTCATTCTTTTCATCATAATTATCCCCGTCATAATAGTCTTCAGCTTCTGCTGGTTCCTTGGTTGCCCTTTCTTGCTCGACCTCAGTCCCTCCTGGAGATTCTTCCTCTTCATATTCGTACTCCCCACCTTCTTCGTAAGAATCTTCAGCTTGCCGATGGATTCGGAATAAAATCTTGGGTCTATTTAGGGATACATTCAGTTCATGTGTAAGAATAATGGAAATAGAGGAAGACAGAAACAGCAGAGCTTATATAGATATGATTTGGCTATTAACATAAATGGGTTCGTCGACATATGTGGGATAACCTACGCGTTAAGGTCAACTTGTTTAACGAGCCTACGTCTACTGTGTAAAAGAGTCTCGTTCAAAACAGAATAGTTTCAGCAAATACTGTGTGCTCCTAATTCATTGGATGAACTCATAAAAGAAATTGTTGACTATGAGCCAGCCTTATCATAATTTGGGTAACCTCAAAGGAAAAATATGATTTCATATCATATCTTCCTGTCCCCTTCTCTGTCTTTCTCGCGCTCACCTAATAACATTTGACAAATTGACGTCCTTAAATGCTTTCACGGTTCCAGAATTCGCATAAAAAGGGCAGAAGAGTGTAAGAAATATGAAGCCTACTCTTCATTAGTCAACATGGTTCATGAGATCGGTCCCCATTATATGCATACGATAGTTCCTTATTTCTGACGGCATTGGTAAATTTTTGCTATGGATATGACGAGGCTAGACTGTTTGGTACTTGTTTTTTGGAACGTGACGCATTTTATAGCAAGCGGACAGTTTTACAGAGCAGTTTTGTATGAATCCTATGAAATTATGAGTTTCATTGAAATTGAAAGGGTGCGTGTGATTAATTTTTATGGGGTCTTTACTCCAGTCCAGACCTCAATTTTCAATTGAGAAATAAAGAAGAATTAAAATGATTGGCAAATCAATAAAAGCAAATTAACTAACCTCGATTTATCATGTGGGTTTCGGTTTAAATCAATCCGTCGTTTATGAGCTTCTCGTGAAGATCCAGTGTCGACTGTCAAATACAAGTCATATAGTACAAATACGGGTGGCATATATAACTGATTTAGTTTCTCAAGCGTCTAATTTTCCTTAATTAATTGGATGGCGGAAGTAATTTAAATTAAACGTAAAAAAAAGGCAATTAACCTGCAATGAGAAGTAGAAGTCCCAAAACAGCTAGGAAAGCCACATGCGGCTTCATCCTTTATTTCAATCTTCCACTTCCACGATTCCAAGCCAAATTCAGTGAGTCACAAACAATTCCTAGGTTTACAGAAGCCAACTTCACACTTGTTGACAAATAGAAACACGTGTGAAGAGTAAGCAAGAAGGAACAAAGGATAATTGTCTGTAATTTGGGGACTGAACCAAGAAGTCTGATTCACGATCCGGAAGATTGAGGAAATGGAAATATGTATTTCGTGTGTTTTGAAATCAAAGAGAACTTGAGAAAAATTATCCAGCCAGACTGCCTTGTGCACTACTGGAGTATGAGATTGAGAGACTTGATGAGGACTGAATGTTTTCAGTTGAGGAATCAGTTTTATATTTAGCTTCCATCTTCACACTCTCCTATATTTAGAGTCATCGCCCTAATCTTCAAGATGAGAAGACGAAGAAGTCACAACAAGAAGAGGGACTTCTTCAGCACTTGGTAAACTGGTCGTTTCGTACGAATCTGAAGAACATAATCATGGAGAGGGTGTATAGCCACTTAATTTTATGTGTTTTGCAGCAAATCACACATCCTCACTCAGTATCCAATCTTCCAAAGAGACACATATCATAATAATATCCTCCTTCTGTTAATCCCTTGTTAGTCATCTGGTTCCAAAACACTGTGTAACCACATTTCTTCCCATTTCATGTCAAGTCACATCCGAGAAAGGCTAAAAAACCTCGTCATGACAATTTTCCTCCTTTAAGTTCACATTTCAGATCATAACTATTTCCCTCTAATAAAAGAACTGATTTTGGAGAGAACGCTTTCCCTATTCCAGATCAACCATTTCATTTCCGGTCCTCCGAAGATCTAATAGCTTCTTTGAACTATTTGAAACATGCAATTTTGTAAATATTGCATATTTTAAAAAAACCAGAGGATTATAATCCTACCACTTCTAAAAAAAAGCCGTTATGCTAGTGATAGATGTAACTTTCAAAGTCTATCAATAAAAACATACAGACAAGAGCTGATAATTCCTCAATTAGACTTTTTTTTATTCATTAATACTTTCATGGTTAACTTGTGAACATCCATCTCGTAATACATGTCATTTGTTACCAGCGAATAACACAATTAATAAAAATTAACTAGATTTGTCATACTGCATTCTCCTTACGAATACTCGTTTCATGATTATCAACAGTTCCCATACAATTAATACACATCGACATCATATGGATATTAATACGCAATAAGGATATTTGCAACATATTTTCACCGAAATTCCATTCTTCTTATAAAAAGAGAAACTGTTTAAAGAATAAGGCACAACAGAGACTTGCTCATTATAATTCCTGTGTTAATTGTCCCCAAAGTTCGTACATCAAACACTCATACACACAAATACACCGTAAGAATATAAAAGGCTCTAATGTACACTGCGACTAATCTTATTAAATAGAGTTACAGTTACAGACACGATGGTTATGGTTTTATGGCACGGACGTTATTTACTAGTCTTTATAATCCCATTCTAGTCAAAATACTAAACTTTTTAGCCCAGAGTTTGCTTGACGATAGGAATAATTACAATGTGTTAAATAAAATTAGCTAGAAAGTCACTAATACGAGGTCAATAATAATACAATACTCTCTTGTTTTATACTTATCCTACCTACTCTGTAGACTAATTTAAATTAAATTTACACAGCACCCGGCGGTATTAATATACGCTTGATTTGTTATTACAAAGGCAAAAGTTTCCTCTGGCGGTGAAGACAATTATAATTTAGTGAATAGGATTGTAGTAATTTGTTTTAGACTAGGATGTGCCGTTAAGAAGTGGAAAAAATATTTTCTAAGAAATAGAAAACCGGCAGTATGTAGTATATATTATAGTTGTCAACTAGTTAACTTTTGAAATACATCTTAATGAAGTTGGTTAAGGAAATCATGATAGGATTTGTGGGCGTCGTATTATTAAAATTTACAAATGAAGAAGAAGTTGCTTGTACAAGGTTGTGATTTGTGAGTACAATTTTGTATGAAATACATTTAGGTATGGTAATGGCAATGCTAGGTTTTTTGTATTATCAACTTGGACTGTCAATCAGCCTGACATTTTATAGGAATATCAAAGTTCAAATTTGGTAACAGGACAACTCCAAGTTGGCAGCGTTTCTGAGTTGGCCATTAAATTTTAATGAATAACAACAGTAGCTTAAAATGAACACTGGATAAGAGTACTGAAAGTTTAACTTCCATTGATTGACATTAGCTTCTTTAGTATTGTTGGCGGTTCCCATTAATTACGGGACGTTATGGATATATCGAAGCCTTTGTTGACTTGATATACTTGCGAGGCTGAATTTATTTTTGTCTTCTGCTTTAGTCTTTCCGTAAATTAGGAAGTGTGGTTTTGCATCTTCTCAAGGATTGGAACGATCATGTCAAAGGTTGGTCGTTTCCCAGGATCCTCGTTCATACAGATCCGTATTAACTTCGTAAGGTGCTGGGATATTCCAGGCAAAATTGGGATCCTCAGACTTTCCAGAGCAATCTAGGAATTCAAGTTAAAATTATTAAAATTATCTAACCCTGGCCTGTTTCTCAATTTCATAGACACATGTATCTTATACATATAATAAGGAAACTAATCCTTTATGTACTTGTACTTTAAATCTAACCTTCATTCCTGCTTCCATTGGGCTGAGATCTGCAAACGGGACATTCCGAGTGGCTAATTCCCACAACACAATAGCAAAGCTCCACATATCAGCAGCTTTAAAATTGATATCCCCTTGTCTCTTCTGAAGGGCTGGAAATGCAATAACAATGTTATTAATTTTGACAAACTGATTAAATGATTTGAATTTCTAGATCAGCATGTGGGCTTATTGAAAAAAAATTTACTAGTTACCTTCTGGTGACATCCATGCAGGATGGTAAAGTTTGCCTCTGTCTTGGAAGCTGAACTTGGCATCGGACATACTGATCCTCGCACTCAAGTCTTCATCAATCTAGAACGAAAGAGGTTCAACCCATCAGAAATGTATTTATATGTATTTTGAGTAGTGTTTTAGTTGTTGCTTTTGGGTTTAGATATTCAAAGGATATAGTTTCAGTTTTAGTTTTAGTTGTTCAAAACTAAAATTCGGATTAGGTATGGATCAATTTGGAAAACTCTACGACTAAACAACACTATTTTTAAGTTAAGAACTAACAAAATAAAACATGTCGATTTCAATATACATTTCTACACTTACCATGACATGATAGCTGTTAAGGTGATAACTAGGCACGAATTTCTCCAAATTGTGGAAATAAGCCATTCCTCTGGCAATATCCAAAGCAAATTTCAGAGCTTGGATAGAAT